>JACXGK010015308.1:0-10558 GCA_016801125.1 Novumbra hubbsi | reverse complement strand
GGGGGGGTGTCTGGGGGTCGG
The DNA here is from genome assembly GCA_016801125.1 of Novumbra hubbsi. Taxonomy (NCBI): domain Eukaryota; kingdom Metazoa; phylum Chordata; class Actinopteri; order Esociformes; family Umbridae; genus Novumbra; species Novumbra hubbsi. The sequence goes on along the minus strand of JACXGK010015308.1, from coordinate 10,537 downwards.
CTGGAGAAGGAGTGTGGCTAACAGAATGGAAGGAGCGGGTGGGAGGGGTCAAACCCACACATTTAACACCCACCAACTCTCTGGGCACCTACTATTGTTTCGTGTTCTGGGTACAAGCAACTGTTTTATTCCAGCTTCTAGTTAAACTGATGTAGAGGATGATGGAGAGGTTAATGGAGAGGGTAATGGATGATGGAGAGGTTAATGGATGATGGAGAGGATGATGGAGAGGATGATGGAGAGGATGATGGAGAGGTTAATGGATGATGGAGAGGTTAATGGATGATGGAGAGGTTAATGGATGATGGAGAGGATAATGGATGGTGGAGAGGATGATGGATGATGGATGATGGAGAAGATAATGGATGGTGGAGAGGACAATGGATGATGGAGAGGACCATGGATGAGGAGAGGATAATAGATGGTGGAGAGGATGATGGAGAGGACATTGGATGATGGAGAGGTTCATGGATGATGGAGAGGACAATGGATGATGGAGAGGATGATAGAGAGGTTCATGGATGATGGAGAGGACAATGGATGATGGAGAGGATGATGGAGAGGTTAATGGATGATTATCACCATGTATGTATCCATTGATATTCTTTATTGTAAGTTCTGAATCCTGGTTTCTATCTTTATGTATCTGCTTCTTTCAATCTCTCTGTCTCTCTCCTCTCGGTCTCTCTCGCCTCTGTCTCTCTGTCTCTTTCTTTCGCCCTCCCTTCTCTCTTTGTCTCTCTTTCTCCCTCTCTCTCTGTGTCTCTGTCTCTCTCTGTCTCTCTCTGTCTCTCTCTCCTTCTCTCTGTCTCTCTCTATGTCTGTCTCCCTCTCTCTATGTCCATAGGAGTTTCTGAGTGCCAGTGAGCATGGCCAGGTCAGACTGAGGTCTGTAGGGGACAGCAGTGAGCTGCTCATGGCCGTTGTACCTAAAGACAAAGTGGATGGGGTCAAGGCTAAGGTTGCAAACGCCAGAGAGGACTGGAAAAGTCTCATGACAAACCTAAAGACGAGGGAGATCGCACTAAAGGTAAAAATAATGTGTTTGTTTGTGTATCTGAGTGTGTGGTTTTCTGATTCCTTTTCTGATGGTTGTTTTTCAATGTGCTGTTGTCAGAACCTGCAGTCTCAGATGAGAGACTTTGAAGTCAGCGCTGAGCCGCTCCAAGATTGGCTGAACAGCACTGAGCTCATTGTTCAGGAGAGCAGCACTCGGCTTCATGACCTTCCAGCCAAGAGAGAGGAGCACAGCAAATTACAGGTACAGCCCTATACTACTTCCTGGTTCCAGTACACCCCTATACTACTTCCTGGTTCCTGTACACCCCCACACTACGTCCTGGTTCTAGTGCACCCCTGTACTACTTCCTGGTTCCTGTACACCCCCGTATTCCTTCCTGGTTCCAGTACACCCCCGTACTACCTCTGGTTCCAGTGCACCCCTGTACTACTTCCTGGTTCCAGTACATCCCATACTACTTCCTGGTTCCAGTACACCCCCATACTCATTCCTGGTTCCAGTACACCCCCATACTCATTCCTGGTTCCTGTACACCCCTATGCTACCTCTTGGTTCCAGTACACTCCGGTTCTACTTCCTGGTAAAGATGGAATGGCCTGACATTTACAAAGCGAGACTTCTGGATAATACCAGCTATAGTAAATTATATGAAATAAAGCAATTTGTAGTTGTTCTGGACATACCACAGTAGTCGGTTACCTAAATCTTTATATACCACCAAACACATAATCCTGTTTATTTTCGGATGTACTCAGTTCAGTTCATTGTGCGTTATTAGATACTGTCTTTTTTTATTGTCTTTTTTTTAAACAATTTTATGAGCTGGCTTTCTCTTTCATTTTATTTGATGCCTGTATTCAGCTGGCAGAGAAGAGAGATAGATGTATTTATACCTAAGTTACCTTATGTCCCTAAAGTAAGTCTGAAATCAATTTACTGCAGACAGACACCTATAATTACATTTGTCAACCGCTGCTGGATCAGATTGGAGCAACGTTTTGACACAATAGTCGGAGGAGAAGTCCAAAACCTAATTAATTTCCTTTTTCTGTCAAAGCCACGACGCTGGCGACGCTGTGCGGCCCTTCTCAGGATGCGATAACAGCCCTGTCCCCAGCTAGGCGTGACAAAAAGCCTGTGCAGAGGAAAAGGCCTGACAAAAGAGAAAATAAATATCAGTCGCATCTCGAAGCGCTGGCCCTTATCATTGAAGCTTTCTTTGTTATTCGCGCCGGTATCTTTTGTAGCGCTTCTCGCCTTGCTTTTGTCCCGCCAGCAAATGTGCCTGAAGCTCTTCAGTTCAATACATGCTGCAAGTCTGCCCACCCCAAACACACACACACACACACACATCTTCCTCGCCTTGCTGTTGTGTTCCTTCTGACTAACCAGAGTCTTAATAAAAGAATGTCAGTCGGTGCAGACGAGGTGCAGATAAGATGTGGACGATGTTATTTTGTTGAAGAAGTGGTGGTCTTCCCCTTGTCCTTGGAGGTTAATGCTTTAATTGTTGTTCAGTCCCTCACTGTCTCTCTCTCTCTCTATCTCTCTCTCTCTGTCTCTGTCTCTTTCTGTCTTTTCTGTTTCTCTCTCTCTCTCTCTCTGTCTCTCTCTGTCTCTTTCTGTCTGTCTCTGTCTCTTTGTCTTTTCTCTCTCTCTCTCTGTCTCTCTCTCTGTCTGTTTCCGTCTCTCTCTCTCTCTCTCTCTGTCTCGGCCCCCCCATTCCGATATCTTCCTTCTCTACCTTTCCACAACCCTCCGCCCAACCCCACCCGGACTCCCCAGTGTGTGTTGGAGGAGCTGGTGTGTCGTGAGGCTGAGCTGGCTGGGCTGAGGGAGAGAGCCCACCAGCTGTGGGAGGGCCAGGCTGCAGGCCAGGGCTTCGTCCAGCGCGTGTCCCAGCTGTCTGCGCAGTACCTAGCCATCAGCAACCTCACCAAGGTAATGCCCGACCTCCAACCGCCTCCTTCCGCCCCCTCACTGGACCCCTCGGTCGCTGCTCTACGCTGGGGTGGACCTGGGCGTAGCGTGGAGGCCTCCTATGCCCCAAGTCCAACTCCTTGGAGTTGACTCATATATGTGTCAGCGTATTCTGACAACATGCAAACATTCTAGATGTAAATGTTTTCATCCACAACCTGTGAGAGCCCACAGCGCTCAGTGACGTCTTCCCACGACCAACGGCCCTGAGGGACTAAGGATTTAGTCTTAAGTTCCAGATGAGACATTATGCTATGCTCGTTTTGGGCTGAAGTAATCATTTTAACAGATTTTCCCCACATTCGACGTTTGATTCATCATCGAACCAAACGTTAGTGTGAACATCCACTCTGGCCTCTATCGGAGGGAACAAGGACAATATTCAGCAGTGATGAATGTGGTTTATTTACATTGTCGGCTAGCGAGCTAAGCTATTTATAGCATGGAAACGGGGAGGGAATACAATCACTTGAAAAAGCCACTTGTCTTTTGTGAAAAAGTTTGTGGTTGTTTTTTTTATTGCCATGGCTATTATCTTGGTGCTAAATGAAGTGCTGCAGAGAAATAAATATTACTAAGTAAACAAAAATATCCTGACATGTGTCCTCACATTGCTAATATTCTATCCTTGGACTATGCTACCACAGGACAAAGCCTCCAGAATCGAACGTATTGTAGGAGAGCACCGTTTGTTCTCACAGGGGCTAAAGGAGCTTCAGGACTGGGTCTCTGAGGCGCAGAGGGTCCTGGGCACTTGCCTCTCCCCCACTGCTGACAAAAATGTACTAGATGACAGGATGATACAACTGGAGGTAAATATAAGAGAATATATTTGCATTGTGCATTGAAACATGTTTTGAAACATTGCATGTTGTATTACCATTCTTTTACACTGCCAGAATTCTTTTGAACTTTTTGTTTAGAAATACCTTCATTTCGGAGTTGGTTTCTCTTGGGAAAGCTTTTAAACGCTCTAATGTTCTGATTAGTATATCAATTTGGCAGCCTAACCCAAGCAGTAACTAAAGTTTATGCAGCAAATATTGAACCCTAACTCTGTTATCTAACCCTGACCTACCCTGACCCTGACCTAACCCTGACCTAACCCTGACCTAAACCTAACCCTGACCTAACCCTAACCCTGACCTAACCCTGACCTAAACCTAACCCTTAGGGTCTCATCCGTAACACTGCTTGTCCTTCCTCCAGGCCCTGCTGGCAGCCCGTCAGGAGAGGGAGATCCAGCTGAAGATGTTGCTGACGCGAGGGGAGGCGGTCCAGAGGAACAGCTCTGCTGAGGGGGTGCCTGTGGTACGAAAACAGATCCAGGACCTCAAAGACTCCTGGGATTCTCTGCTGTCGGCCTCCATTCAGTGTAAAAGGTCAGGATTGGAGTCATTGATTCATTGCTTTAACCGAGATGGTCAGAGGGGAGACCGTTGCCTGACTGAGAGAATACGCTTTCATTGTATTAGATCAGATACGTGTACAACATTAGGGTACTCTCTTAAACGCTGTCATATGGTCACCCCAGTCTGACCCAGCTGTCTGGAAAATGAACGTGTGTTGATCTTGAAACAGTCTGCTGGAGGGTGCGCTGTCCCAATGGACCAGTTACCAGGAGGATGTGGGTCAGTTTGTGCTGTGGATGGAGCGGGTGGAGGCCACTCTGGGCTGCTCAGACAGACCGTACTCTGAGATGAGGGACAAGACCGCTAACCTAGGAAAGACCAAGGTACTGGACTCAAAGTAACGGACCTAATGTGACATAAGGGGGTAGTGTGGTGGTGGATGGAGGGAGTCTACAGCATGAAGTGCTTAGGTTTCTGAAAAAACGACATGGTCCCAACTATCACAACCTGGTAGTGTCAATGAATCTGGATTCTCTTGGGATTCTTTTTTTTTTTATCAGGGCTAATGTATCAACAACTAAAAAATTGTCAAATTGTTTTAATCTACATTATAATTTACACTTTCAGTTACTGTAGGGTTATTTTCCTGCTGTTGGAAACTGCATACAATTCAAATCCAATACACTGCGCCAGCAGTGGTGTACGCATACATTAGTGATTTAAATAGTTAAAATGTAAATGCACTACATGTTTCAAATACATGTTTTTAATTTTAAATGTAAATGACAGGACAGCTCTCCTGTAACAGGAATTGAGATCGTATGTATGTATGTGTTTTAGCTTCTATACGAGGAGGTGCTGAGTCATAGCTGTCCCTTGGAGACCATCGCTACAAAGGGATCTACCATGGCTGAACACTGCAGAACCCAGCAGGAGGTGCACAGTCTAAAGGAGAGATATGCCACCATCACAGACAAGGCCAAGGTATCTACTTCTTCTGCTTCTTCTGTCTTCATCCCGTGTTACCTCTATATTACCTGCAATTTCTTTTTTTTTATTGATTGGCATTTTGAGTGACAAAACACAAATTCAAAGCAAAAAATTGTATTTACAGAAAAGTTTTGATGGGTAAAATGGAAACCAAAACAGAGTGCGAAGATGTAAAAATCATTTAAACCCTAAATTCAGTAGAAAATAGTTCAACATATAAAATGTTGAACCAGAACATCCTTGAAATATATCTGCCCAATTTGAATGTGTTGCCAACAGCCCTTTCAAAAATGCTGGATCAGAGGCAACAAAAGACTGGCCAAGTTATGTAATACAAAAAAGATGTAGTGTGATTTGACAAATCAAAATGTTTAATTATTTTTGGGAATCAAAGACACTGCATCCTCTGGACTAAAGAGGAAAAGGGACTGTCCTGCTTGTTATCAGCACACAGTTCAAAAGCCAGCATCCTTGATGGTATGGGGGTGCATTAGTGCTCATGGCATGGGTGACTGGGAATGCCTTGCTTATTTCAGCAAGACAATGCCAAACCACAAGTACTGAATTTTTCCACATTAAGAGTCCAGGTGCTAAACTGGCCTGTCTGCCGTCCAGACCAGTCACCCATTGAAAATATTTGGCTCATTATGAAAAAAGAAATACAACAAAGGAGATCACGAATTGTTGAGTGGCTGAACTCCTTCACAAGCAAGAATGGGAAAACATTTCACTTTAAAAACCACTGCAATTGGTCTTCTCAATTTCCAAACGCATACCGAGTATTGTTAAAAGAAGAAATGCAACACAATAATAAACATACCCCTGTTCCAACGTCTTTGAAACTTGTTGCTGACATCAAATTGAAGTCTTCTCTGCCGCATTGGTGGTTCTGTGGGTAGCTCTCCTTCCTCTTCCTCTCTCCCTTGAAGCCCAAACTTCTGAAGGCTCTGACTAAACAATGGGCTACGAATCCCCTGCATACAACCTCCACTGGAAGACACGTTGCATTCCATCCTGCTATCTGACAGTGCTGACCAGTCCCGTGTACTTGGAGAGCTTTCTGTCAAAGGGCTCTTCCATGCGATCTTCCCATGGGACTGTCCGCTCCGGCAGCACAGCTTGCTTTGAGGACTCAGACACCAGGACAATGTCTGGTCACAAGGTGGTGGCTCCAATATATTTGGGGAACTTCAGCTGCCGTTCGAGGTCCACCAACAGTGGCCAGTCCCTTGCAGAAGTCAAGATACCTGCAGATGTTCTTTTGGCAGGTTAGGGCGGGTTTGGGCTGCTCCCCAGCTGTAGATCTCCAGCGGAGAACCCTGATCTTCTTTCAGAGGAAAAAACATCAGCTGGGCAGAGTCTTGTACTGGAACTTCAGAACTTTCATCTTCTGCCTGATGTTATGGATCTTCACCGCTCTTTGGTTTATCAAGTAGGACAATCTGGGGCATTTCTTCTATTCTTCTCCAAACCGTTCAGCTACGATGCTGCCAGTGATTCTCATCATGATGCCAGTGATTGTCGTCATGGTGCCAGTGATTGTTGTCTATCGACATCTCCCTTTGCCATGGCCTCCAGAATTTGGTTGACATCTCTGTCAAACTGCTTCCACAATTCAGTCATATTAGCTGCAGGCCATTTGATCCACCTCCTCTCAGACTTTATGTTAGATGGTATACTTTCAATGAACACATATGCATTAAAAAATGTAAGGATTCAATTTTCAGTATGTCTGTGTTGTTCTGAACGACTATGGAAATGGTCTTTGCCATTTATTTATCTAATTGGCAGGATGAATGTAGTTTCAGACTTTCATATAAAATGTCACGTGTATTAGCCAGAACAGTCATAAATATAGAGCCAAATTCTAAGGAATTCTAAGAATGCCAAACCGGTAGCCCAGCTGGGCGTGTCTTAGTGCTCTCTCTGGCTTGTCTCAGGCTGCAGTTGGCAAGGCTAAGGAGCTGGTCCTGGCCCATCAAGAGTACCAGAGGGGTCTGCACATGTTTGAAGACTGGCTGGAGCAGGAGCAAGGATCCCTGGGCTCTCTGTCCCACACGGAAGGAGATGTAGACACTCTGGAGAACACACTACAACAGTTACAGGTCAGAACAGCACTGTTGGTTTGGAAGGTAAAGCTATTGTAGAGGTTCAAAATGTTTCATATTACAGTGGATTCTCATATTGGACACAATATTTGCAATATTGCCTTGCCTCGTTGTGCTCTGGGGACTTTCTGTGCTGGCTTGGGGGCATGTGAGCTCAATGAAGATGTGTGTTCTCTGGAAAGTGTGTTCCCTCTAGAAAGTGTGTTCCCTCTAGAAAGTGTGTTCCCTCTAGAAAGTGTGTTCCCTCTAGAAAGTGTGTTCCTTCTAGAAAGTGTGTTCCCTCTAGAAAGTGTGTTCCCTCTGAAAAGTGTGTTCCCTCTAGAAAGTGTGTTCCCTCTAGAAAGTGTGTTCCCCCTGGAAAGTGTGTTCCCCCTGGAAAGTGTGTTCCCCCTGGAAAGTGTGTTCCCTCTAGAAAGTGTGTTCCCTCTAGAAAGTGTGTTCCCCCTGGAAAGTGTGTTCCCTCTAGAAAGTGTGTTCCCTCTAGAAAGTGGGTTCCCTCTAGAAAGTGGGTTCCCTCTAGAAAGTGGGTTCCCTCTAGAAAGTGGGTTCCCCCTGGAAAGTGGGTTCCCTCTGGCATCTTGTAGTATTGACTTCCTGTTTAGCGAGCAGCGCAATAAGAATTAATTGGATTGGGGAAAGCTCACCTGATCCACTTCTACAGAAACACACAGTCTCTCAGTCACATACACACACTACCATCTAATTTGGTAATGCGCGGTACCCAACACATCGGCTGAATAGGTGAGTAGCGATATATGCCATATATTTGGAATGAGGGTGATGATTAAGTGACATCAAAACTATATAACATAATAAAATATATATAATATATACTCTATAATATAACAAAATATCTATTGGAATCATGTAGTAATCTAAAAAGTGTTAAACAAATATACATTTTAGATTCTTTGAAAGTATCCACACATAAGCGCAAACCATATGTGATGGCATATCGATGCATAATGCTGTGGTAGCCATGCTGTTTGAGTGTGACTTCAGTTCCTAATATATCACTGAGTGTCAACAATAAAGCCGCATCACACCTTCTCCTCCATGCTTCACCGTGGGATCATCACATGCAGAGATCATCAGATCACAAGCTCTGCGTCTCACAAAGACACTTGGACAGATTTCCTCCGGTTCTTGGCGTATTCTGCGCTGACCGACCTTCAAGTTGCTAATTGGAGTTGTACTTGCCATTATATGGAATACAACAGTACAAACACAATGATGGTCTTCTGTATACCAAGACGACCTTGTCACAACACAACTGATTTGTTGAAACACATTTAAAAAGAAAACTTCTTGGTCATTGATTCAAAATGTGCGAACCTCCCATTTTATCATTGCTATTCCAGATGCCTTTTATACAATTCAGTTGATATATTACCCAGTACCCCTTCCCCCTCCATAGATCCTCCAGAAGCGCTGCTCCCAGGGCCAGGCCCTGCTCTCTTCAGTTCTGTTGAGCCGGGAGGGGGTGATCCCGTGGGGTGCCCCCCAAATCGAGGACAGAGCCCTGGACACTGCTCAGCGAGAGTGGGGGGCTTACCAGGCCCGGCTGGGCGAGACCAGGGACTCGCTAGTTTCCACCCTAGGCAGACTCAGGCAGATGGGCCAAAGGTTCCAGAGCCAGGCCCTGTGGCTGGACAACATGGAGGGGAAGGCCAATGTCCGTAGTCATCGCAGATCTGACAGAGCTACTAAGGAGGCCCAGCTCAAGCAGCTCCAGGTAGGAGATTGGGGGAGGAGGGAGACTATGGTTTGTCTGACAGTTTATCGTTTTTTCATGTGCTGCATTTTGATTGGTCAACGCCTTATTATTTTTAAAATACAGGTAACTATTATTGGGAGACAAAGAAAAGCCCAAACTGATGAATCTGCCAATTTTAATTAAAAAATCTATTGCAACAATACAGAAGAAACAAGGAAATTTTTTTGTAAAATGTCTTTACATAAATCTATGTTTCAAACAAACAATGAAATCATTTTAATTTGGGTGCAACATTTCTCTGTTCAGTTACCGCATGAGCCTAATAGTAGTAGCCTCCGAATCAGAGACAACGTCTAACATAGTGCTGTAACAGAAGCTCAGTAACAGCATAGGCCTAGTAGCCTATGAAACGAAATGTGTTCTTTGTATTCATCAACCATCCATACACAGCAGTGGACATTCGCAATACAGCGAACTGCAATAAAGAGAACAAGGTAGGTAGCGCAATTAGCACAGTTATAATAACAGCAGCAAAAAACACATTGCAATAAACAAACAATATCTTTTCAATCTTGCCAATAAACAAATGAATCCCAGTGTTACGTGCAAACCAAGGGAGAGCCAGTCACAGGAGAGGCGGCACTAACAAAGGTATATTGCTGAACAACACATCCCCACCCTGTAAAACAAGAGGCACTGCACAATGCAGTTAAATCCATATAATAATGGGTTCTCTCCCAAACAGTAGAGAACAAATGGGAGATAAGAACATGGAAACAACCCCACACAGATAGATGTTGTGTGCAAGGAAGATGAGTCCACATGTTTAGTAAAAGGGAAGTTCTGGTCTTGTTCTCAATGCAGCCAACCAATGACCGTTTAGGGAAGACGTCACGTCTTTGTTTCCACTATGCAAGTACACCAGACTGGATACATAGACTTACATAGACTTGCATAGACTTACATTGACTTTAATCTCACCTCAATGTAGACATGGTCCTACTTCTCGTTGTCAAGGAATTTCAGTGGTTTGAATGGCTGGTCGAGTGCAGAGGATCAGAGGTAGATGCTGCCGGGCTCCAGACTTAACAGTTGCCATCTGTAGTCGATCTCTGTGACGAGGGTCTTTTTCATTTATCTGATGGCAGGGCTGTCATCCTCCTCCAGTAACAGATGGCGATTCTTCAGGTTCAGGAGTATTGGCACTGTTGCCAACAACAACAAGTTTTCTTCCAGTTATAGCAGTTCTGTGATGCAGGGCCCCAGCACACCGTGCCGTCTCCTTGGTGATGTTGGGATCTGACCAAACAGTGGTCACTGGCCAACGATGCTCCACCATTCAGTGGTCACTGGCCAACGATGCACCACC
>JACXGK010015307.1:0-10560 GCA_016801125.1 Novumbra hubbsi | reverse complement strand
ACAACATTCACTGTTTAAATAGCGTAGTGGTTAAAGACGCAGTCTGCCCCAGGAAACCACAGATATAATCCAGCCAGGGCAACAACATTCACTGTTTAAATAGCGTAGTGGTTAAAGACGCAGTCTGCCCCAGGAAACCACAGATATAATCCAGCCAGGGCAACAACATTCACTGTTTAAATAGCGTAGTGGTTAAAGATGCAGTCTGCCCCAGGAAACCACAGATATAATCCAGCCAGGGCAATGTTAGTCAGTTTTATTCTGGGCGGTGCGGACCCCAGAAAAGGCCTAATGGTTTACCAGGCCCTTAATTATCTTATTTAATAAGTTGAATTAACCAAGGGTGCAATCACTTTTTCACACATGAACGTTGCCGGTTTGATTACACACAACACCAAAACGAATAAAGCGAGTAAAATCTGCGGTAATTCTTTCCCTCACAGGGCCCTATGTATTACTACAACCTTTTGTAAAGAAATGCAAACAATCTGCCGAGGGGAATATACCTTTTCCACGGCACGGTATATTGATTACGTCACAACACAACATGGACTGAGAAGAACAGAGGACTCACATAGCTGGCCACGATCCTCTCCGTGCGCTTGATGCGTCTACGTATCTCACAGTCGCTGGGCTGCAGCACGGTGATGCCCTCATCAGAGAACACATAAAACATGTTCCCCACACTCAACCCTGGGGAGACAGGAGATAAAAAGGGCTTCAGCTGATGTTCCCGCATCGAACAGCCACCCGGAGAACGCAGAGGGTCCCTGTTAGCGGCACCTAAACTGGCGAATGGCTGCTGGGGTTGTCAGGCATTGTGACGGCAGGGTCTGTTCCTGTCAACAACACGTCTAAGAAGTGCTTTGTGAGACTGTCTCCGGAAAACTGACGGCCGCGCTGAGTAGCGGAATACTACTGCAGGCATTTCTGACACCTGACTCTTAACAACAGCTGGCAATTAAACAACAGACACAACGGATTGATGCACTGACTTGCATCGCTATACAGCTAGACTATTCACGCTGTGGAAAAACATATGTTGGGATGGCCAGACACGTGTACATAATGTATGCAGGTCCAAAGGAATAACATAGCCAGCCTGAAGGCTGTTAACACAACAATAACGTAGCCTTGTGGCCTAGAGGCCAAAGGTACACTGGGACCACTAAGCACCAAGGGTTGTGTCCCGACTCTCTAATCTTATCATTCAGCCGGTCGTCACGCAGTGCTGTGCTGAACCTAGTCGAGGAGACTTTTCTTTCATTTCTTGTTGCACAAAAAGCTGTTTAAACTGTGGTGCAAAACCCCAACCAGTGCATTTCCTTGTGTTCATCCATCACTACCTTACTGGTGTCACAACGAGATAAAATATACCCTGGCAGTTCAGTCACTAAACTCTATTCATTGTGTCTTATGGTCCAGTCGTATACAATAGTATAAGCATAATTATTATAGTAAAAAACAGACTGTTAGTAAATTTTAGAATGTATACGTCAGTACCTTCCTCTCGCCACAGTATATTTGCCACTTCATCATCGGAAGGACAACAGACAGAGGAAGGAAGGGTGAGTAAAGAAAGGGAAGATAGACAGATTAAGGGAGACGAAGTGAAGTGAAGAGTGAAAGAAGGAAGAGAGACAGTGTGAAGGAAGGACAGAGAGAAAGAGAGAAAACATGTCATATCAAGTCATCTGGAAAGTGGGACAGAAACACATTTAGAAAGAGTGCTTTGTCACAGAAAGCAGAGGCACTGCATAAATATATAACAACAGAAACATTTTCTTGTATTTTTTGTTTGAGAAACTCAAAACACTCTAGAAAATTGCCACATTGCTTTCTTATCTACAGAAAAAACATATAGTAAATCAGACTAAAAGCATTACTTTTCATTTGTTTACATTCTTCTGACCTTTTCCGTTCCAAATAATTTCTGATAATAACAGGCCAATGTAGCATTATGCTAATTACAGCATTTGTGTAGCCAAAAATACAATGTGGAATTCCTGGAGGAATTTGTCCCCTTTTTTTCCTTGTGAAAAATTGCTAAATCACTTACATGTCTTTCTGGCCGAGTCCTCCACAAACAGAGAGGATATGTCCTCGTCCACCCCCACCTCGTTCTTAGCAATGCAGGTGTAGGCGCCGGTGTCCTCATAGCGCACACTGCCAATGTACAGCTCGCTACCATTGGCTGTGTTGGAGGTACAGAGAAACGTGTTAGGCCCGCCACATTAGCCAACATTTCCAAGGCTAAGGCATGGAGAAGCCATGTTTCCCCTTTCCACTGATTATCACTTCCAAAGCAGTTTCATCTTCTTGCCTAGAAATGAACTCTTTGTGCTTCTCTAAGTGAATAAGCAAATACGCGGCAAACGTTCAAGCTATTGAAAGCCAAACAAATTGTCCAGCCCCCCTAAGCGACAGGAATCAGACTATATACTTTCACAGAATTTTCCCTGTTTTGTGTCCAGATTAAGTGTGCCGGGTAATGCGCCTCAGGACACGGTGTGTGATATCCGTAGAGGCAAAGACCTGCCGCCGTTTTTGGTGGTGGCACCAGTTCTCCTCTCTCCACCCGGTGTGAGTGTGACGCTCGGCGCATGTGTCTCAGAACAGAGCAGGAGCTTTCATCAGAGGCAACGAGATGCGCGTCCCTTTCTGACGCTGGCGCTGGTGTTTGTGGTGTGTTTTTCAGGTGATGTGGCTCAGAACACGGTGAGTGCCGTCTCCCCCCCCCCCAACGGCTTCCTGACGCCAACACACAGGCCTTTGGGACGTATGGAATGTTCCCACAGTCTCATCCAATCCCCGGCCTTCGCAACACCCTCGCAACACGGACGCCCGCGCCCGACAGCTGCGTTCTCCCGCTGTGTCAAAGATTACGCGCCGGTCTCTCTATCGCCACCTTCCTCTCATCTCTCCCTCTGTCACTCTGTCCCCTTTGATGCCTTCTCCCTTCACGTGTCTCCCGGTGTCTCCTCCATGTGGACTGTCAGGCAGAAGCAGAGGACCGCTTCTAAGGGCTGAGACCAGATGGAGGCCAGACTCCAGAACACTGGTCGGGTATTAATAACTTCCAGAGGTCCCGGTGCACAAATACAGCAGCATGCATCTTCAGACTGGGACCACGGTGTAGGCAATGTCTAGTGTCTGTGAAAGGCTCAGTGAAATGGATATTGTTCGGTTAGTGCTCAAATACACTATTTTAACCACTCTTTAGAAAGGAGTAAAGTTGTGACGTAAATACTGACCCATCCCACATTAAACACCAGACACTGCAGTAACTATGTCCAATCCATAATTATCCTGTGATCAATTTCAATGCATATCCACTCAATTAAGTAATTGCCAATAGCTTTCCCTCCCACAATGTAGGTTGTGTGTTGAGCAAATAACAAGGTAAGAGGGAGTCTATTATTTTCAGAGAGTGTGTTTACAGGATGCCAAGGAGAAGTAAAATATACAGAGCTGATAAATCCTTATTCAGCTGTATATTCAACATTACCAGTTGGGCCAAGCGGTTAATACCTTGGACAGCAGCATCAGTTGGGCCAAACAGTTAGGACCGTGGACAGTACCATCAGATGTGCTAAACAGTTAGGACCTTGGACAGCACCATCAGCTGGGTAAAGCAGTTAGGACCTTGGACAGTACCATCAGCTGGGTAAAGCAGTTAGGATCTTGGACAACACCATCAGCTGTGCTAAGCAGTTAGGACCTTGGACAGTACCATAAGCTGTGCTAAGCAGTTAGGACCTTGGACAACACCATCCGCTGTGCTAAGCAGTTAGGACCTTGGACAGTACCTTCAGCCATACTAGCATGTGTAAAAAATTAGCAAAGATAATTACTAATGAAAACCGCTAATTTCTGCACTGCTAGGTTTGAGAACTCTTCTTCTAAACCCTTACACTAGGCGTACGGATATCTCCACATCTAATCCAAACAGCAATTAGGTGACTACCTGGGAATCCAACTTCACAGGTTTCAACAATTCCCAGCCTGCCCGTGAGAAGGAGAGGTTTCAGACGTGTGAGACGGGACAGCGAGGTGTCAGTGTGTATATCGGGATGCTTCTGCAGATCCTTACGTTTCCTCTGCTTCTGAAGCCTGATAACAGGCTATTACTGCAAGCAATGACCCACACGGCACACAAACTGCCATCTAATGAGGGTGTCTCCATAAAAGGTGCTCACTTATGTCCCCTCGGAAATTGAAATCCCTGTTCCACCCTCCCACGCCGCAGGCTGCCGTCTCATTCATTCTCACACCGTTGTTCTGGTCTACGTCCTCTACGGCCTCGGTCCTCCGCCGAAGGTTCGGACGGAATATCTACTCCTCTGAAATCAAGCGTGAGAAAAGCCGTAACCATGGATGTGGAGGCCCGGGAGGTTCGAGACTGACGGCCAGGGTGGCAACCCCTCCCGGCTCCCCGGGCGAACGACAGCCTGACAAATAGGATGTGGCCGTTGGAACCGGTCTGAAATGTAAACCCTGTCCCCGACACATTCCGCCCCGGGCACGGGGCAGTTGTGGCGTGCTACGTAGGTGTAGCGAGGGGGTAACTGGGCGTGTGACCGGGGGGGAAGGGCGGTTCGGGCGCTGCAGCGTACCGATGAGGGACAGCTGCTTGGGGGGGCGGGGCTGCAGGTCCATGCCGTTCTTCAGCCACAGGATGTTGGGGTCGGGGATGCCGTCGGCATGGCAATGCAGGCTGGCCGACACCCCGGGCTCCTGGGCCTGCGTCTCCGGGTACACCAGGATCACCGGGGGAACTGAACACACATGCGCCACACACACACACACACATACATACATACAGCCAGAAGGGACAAGTCAGAGAGTTCATTTCAAAGGCCCAGCAGGACACACCTAGCTACATAGCTATAGACAGGACGTGATTTAGAGGTCCCAGAAGACCACATTGGAGCCCCTTGAGGAAGGGACGTCTGTGGGAAACACAGCGTGGGAGACGCCGCAAAATCATTATTATACAGTAAATAATTACAGGTAAAACACATCATGGTGCTTCTCTTTGAAGGTAACCTTCCAGGAAGTAAATATGTCCCCTCCCTCTTCAGCTAAATGTCTCAGATGCAGCTGTATCGTCTTTCAATTAGCCCAAACCGGCCTTTACAGCTCGGCACAATCACGCCTATTGTTCCGGCTAATTGAAAATCATTTTAGGCAGATTTTCTCTGTGTTTATGCCGTACGTGCAGGCACTGAAACAAAGCTCTGGAAATGTGTATAGTTATCTTTGATTTAATACAGTACAGACGGCTCTCTGAAGGTCCTCCGTGAAGAGAATGGGTGTGGTAACCACACGTCACCACAACAAAAGGACAAAAAGGACAAAAAGACTTATGTAAATGAGTTTGTAGAGCCGTATGCATAGCGTTCAGCCCCCTCTGCACCGCTTGCTGTTGGCTGTCTGAGGTACCGTAGTTAAAATGGCCCACATGCGCTGGGGGGAATCAACACATGGTGAATAAAGCACTGTGGTTATAGGCTTCATGTGCTTTTATGGTAGTATGTTGGACAGGGAGGAAACAATGCCCTCTTTTGTGATTGGAATACAGTTGTGATAATGGCCTGAGAGACACTACAGCATGGACGGATACCCGAAAAACTATGTAGAGAATGGATAGAGAGTCTAGGAACTGGACAGATCCGCTAAAGCTTCCTGTATTCAATCTACTTAAAAAGGTAACATTATTATATACAGTGCCATTATTTAACTAGATGGGAAATCTGAGAACAAGTTCGAACTGCCCAAAGGCCTCCAATTGCAAGAGAACAGAACAACTAACATAACCACATACATAATAAATAAATACAAAGGTAAATAAAGAGAGAAAGAGAACAGAACCACTAACAGAACCACATACATAATAAATAAATACAAAGGTAAATAAAGAGAGAAAGAGAACAGAACCACTAACAGAACCACATACATAATAAATAAATACAAAGGTAAATAAAGAGAGAAAGAGAACAGAACAACTAACAGAACCACATACATAATAAATAAATACAAAGGTAAATACAGAGAGAAAGAGAACAGAACAACTAACAGAACCACATACATAATAAATAAATACAAAGGTAAATAAAGAGAGAAAGAGTGATGAACAGGATCGCCCAAAGACAATAATATACACGGGACACAGACATACAGACCAAGTGAGTGAATTGGTCCACAAAATCTTCAAACTTCATGTGAGTTTGAGTGGCAGGTGGTTAGAGTGTTGGGTGACTAACTCAAAGGTCACTGGTTGAATTCCCTGAGATAAAAAGTGGTGCTGTACATTTGAGCAAGGCACTGAAACAACAGCTCCCATAAATCGCAAAGCTCATTTTGTTTTGGTCATTCTTTTATTCCTGCACGTTCTCGAACCTAAAACACCCGGTTGACATTAAATGCAGCGACGATTCAAGGCTGGAAATATTCGAACGTTAAGGTCAAACCGGTTCAACTGGAAACCCGGTACGGAGCCGAACAACGAAGCGACATGTGAAATGTGGAGCACGTGTCATTACTAACCATTCACCTGCAGCACATGGGTCTGGTAGAATTCCTCATATCCATACGCGT
The DNA here is from genome assembly GCA_016801125.1 of Novumbra hubbsi. Classification (NCBI taxonomy): domain Eukaryota; kingdom Metazoa; phylum Chordata; class Actinopteri; order Esociformes; family Umbridae; genus Novumbra; species Novumbra hubbsi. Next base: position 3,960 of record JACXGK010015307.1, on the reverse strand, counting down.
GGCAGCTATAGTTCCCCATGTGGATCGTTGTCACCTTGGTGATGTAGAGGGAGCCGTCGTCGCCAAAGTCCTATTGGGAGAAGAGGAGGGATGGTGTTGGTGGTGGTGGTGGGTGGGGGCAGTTGGGGGGAATGGAGCGATGACAGACATGCAGACCATGAATCAATGAGGTCCCTAGGTGCTGGGAGGGGCCATGGGGACCTGAGCCCCGTTGTCAAGCTCACTCAGTCTGATGAATAGCAAGGGTTAAAAATACAAAGAACATTAGTGTGATTAATGGAGCCAGTTGTTGTTTTTCAGGATGCACAACTCACTTGGGCTTTTAGCAGGGGCTTAGGGAGGATTAAGGGACTAAATAGCTGTGTCCCGGTATGAGTGCCGATATGTGAGGCAAGCTACCTAGCAACACATCTCTCTACGCGCAGACCAAAGACGAGGACTTTCATGCCGCAAGCTATTGTTAATAGGGGGAACTGTTGTTTCTCACTTAGCTAACGAGATGGGAGTGGATGAGGATATAATCGTCTTTAGTGTTTTTCGGTGAGGAAATGTAGAGGAAATACTAAGGACAGGCATTGAAAACACTACAGAGCCGTAGAACAGCTTTTGAGACTCATTGCCACAGTGCAATGCTGGTGAACAGTATCAACTATAGAATTCAGAATGTGCTTGTCTCAGGATAAGCCAAGCCGACCGTGGAGCGTTGTGATACATAACATGTAAACAGTAGAGGTTTATTTCTGCAGATGTGCATGTATGTGGGTGGCTTTCATTAAAGACTAGAAATACTAAGAAAACCACTACATCTCATGGCTAATTTAAACAGAAGATTCTGAACACCACAGTCGTAAGTTTGCAGCCCACAGAGGTCAATTATCATGCCCTGAACATGACTGTATGGTTATCAACCTGTTGTGGGGACTAAGACCTAATAGAGGGACATGTGCTACAACCACCATACAAATAAATAAATACGTAAATAATAAATCTTTCTCAGTTTGTAAAGAAACGTGATCCATGGAACATTTTGTACACAATATTTAGTTTATTTTTGTATCCACAATACTCATAATGGAGGGGTTGAAAGTTAGACTACTGCATTTTTCACAAGTCCCAAAAGGGCAAGTAAAAGCTCTGTTTAAACATCTATTTAAAAATGTTACAGCACAATAGATTTTAATGGAGGAAATGCATTATTTGTAATTATGCAAACTATTTCTTTGGAATAATTAAGGAATAATTGGATTAATTAAGCCCCAGTCCTTGTCCTGTGTTTCTACAAAAAGTTTTCTGGAACTGCTGGAGAAAAACAGTAAAACATATTTTCTTTCTCTACACTAGATACTGTTTAGTTCTGCCCCTCAATCAAAACAGAAAGGGGAAAATGATTTCTCCAAAACGCAAACAGTTATTTTGGAGAAAGGGCTCTATTTTACTAGAGACCGAGAGAGAAAAGCAGGGAGACAGAACGAGACAGAAAGACAGAGTTAGCATGGGTCTTATTCCAGCAAAGGCAGGTTGCCACTCAGTCAGCTGACTGCGTCATATGTCAGTGCCTTTTGGGAGAGAATTCCAATCACAGCTAAATGTAATATTTTGATTCCAAAATGAGGCTATTTTCAAATAACACAGAACAACTGAGTTGACCTGTATATAAATCTGCTTTACGCTGACCTGAAGTGAAGAGTCTCACGCACACACACACACACACACACACTCACAGGCTGCATTTAAAACAAATTGGTCATTTGCCTATTCTGATCAAATCTTCTGCCAACCATAAGTTAAATACAATCTGAACTGTGTGAATGCAGCCAAGGAGGCCGAAAGCCTTCAATCAGGCTTTGTGTTTTGTTCATTAAAACGCTGTCATAGTGAACAGTAGGAGGCACATGGTGTGCCTAGTGAAGACATAATGCTGCAAGCGTATGGATGCACATGAAACACATTGTGTTTAATGTACACATACATACATAGTGAAAATGAGGGCATCTAAAATCTACTCAGTGTAATCAGAATGAGTGATAACTGTCAAATATTTCTCTCTCGTGTTTGTGCCATCTGGCAAATTACATTTTAAATGGGGAATGCGAAAAATAAGGTGTAACACATTTAGCTTGGGGTTAAATACATTTCATAAAAGTATAGCGGAGTGATTTCAGACATGTTCTTTGCTTTTCTGCCTTCAACAGAAACAACCGCAGCTTTTTACAAGACACATCTGCACATGACTCCGGTAGGATAAAACAAGACAATCCTCATTTACAGGTGGATTCCAACCACTCTTCTGCTTACTAACAAACTTTCTCCTCAACCACCCAACGACCCATCGGTTTCCGAGTGACGGAGGCGGATGGAAGATGGTCTTGTTTCCTCCCACTTTTAGTCCTCGTGGTGTCCTGGCCTATACATATGCTAAATGAGGTGCATGTCATTGTTTACTGGATCTCCAAGGAAAAATATAATGAGGCCAATTCATTAATTAACATGCAATTACAGGATTCTAATCAGCTGCTGGATAAACACAGTCCGCTATGCAGGTGAACACAATACTGCTCAACGCGGTGCCTCTGAGGCGTCGCTCTTTAGCTCATTAACGTTTCGCCAATTCCCAAGCTATGCCATGTTGGGATTTGCTAATAATTTTTTGTTACATGGTTTGTGCTCTTTGAAATCAGCGGGAAGCCTGGCAGAGCTCCTGAGACCAAATCATTACATTATTACCATTAGAGCAAATGAAATAAAGTGAGTAAAAACACAGACCTGGTTTAAGTGGAAATTAGTAACGCAATAAGATGTGTGAATTGTAGTAATGGGAATTAGCATTTATTTTCTGGGCTACGTTATTGATTAAATGTTTAAAAATCAATCTACACCTGGGGATTAATGTGAGGATTATCAAATATTAACCAACAGTCTGAATGATACAATATTATTATGGCCCCAAAAGGTAATGTACACTTAAACGTCACACCTCATTGTCAAACGAGGACTGGCCAAACCTCAAAGTATGGCCCCTCGCTAGATTCTAGGTTTCTTCCTAGGTTTTTATCACACAAGGGAGCGTTCCCAGTGCTAAATTTGTAAATCAGGAAGTCCTGGAACACATTGGGATACACTAGAGACATGGATCCGGTTGGCAAATCGATGCAAACAAAGCGCATCAGCAGCACAAATAGCGGACAACAAAAAGATAAAACTTCCCAATCCTATCAGGCAGTACTGATGCTACAGCTTCATGAACTCTGATTGCTTTAGGTAGAATGTTTACCGTGCAAAGTGAACACAGAGGTGGAAAAAGACAAGTCATGCGCAGCAGACTGGATCTGTGAAAAAATAGCTGCCGGAACAAACTGAAGAAAATCTAAGAGGTGCTGGATCCTGTTCCTGCAGGATCCAGTTTAAATGAACCAATTAGCTTTCCAAGCCACTATGCAAAATGATTTGTCACGCTGTGTTATCAACTTTGTGGAAGTGGGAATTTACCACTCGATATCCAAGTTTCCCGCAAGTAATTATCAGTTGGACTGAGGTTCTAGTGACGTGCTGAACTGCCACTTCCCATTTGGTAACTTTAAAGTTGAAGTTCAGAATTTTCCCGGGCCACAGACTACTTCACGAGACTTGTGAAAAGTTTAAAAGTGGTAAAATACATATATGACACCCTTTAGGATTGCGGCTATCTCTTTTCTGGGACTCACGTTTATATCTTCCAGATCCAGGAAGTTGAGTATGATCCCATTCCTCTTCCAGATGATTGGCGGACGCAGCGTCCCCTGGATGGCACATGACAGCACAGTACTGAGGCCTACCGTTACCACGGAGACGCTCACCCTCTGGTCCTCAGCCAGGCTCAGCTGAACAACCTCTGTAATAGGAGAGGGAGAGACAGAAAGAGAGAGAGAGAGAGAGAGATAGAGGATATAAAGAGAGAGGAGAAATAGAGGGGGGGGGGGGGGG
>JACXGK010015305.1:0-10559 GCA_016801125.1 Novumbra hubbsi | reverse complement strand
GTACTCTCTGCCAGTGTTCTGTGTGTGGTACTCTCTGCCAGAGTTCTGTGTGTGGTACTCTCTGCCAGAGTTCTGTGTGTGGTACTCTCTGCCAGTGTTCTGTGTGTGGTACTCTCTGCCAGTGTTCTGTGTGTGGTACTCTCTGCCAGAGTTCTGTGTGTGGTACTCTCTGCCAGTGTTCTGTGTGTGGTACTCTCTGCCAGAGTTCTGTGTGTGGTACTCTCTGCCAGAGTTCTTAGGAATCCCATCATAAGGCTCTGGTGAACAGCAAGGCACTATAGAAAGAATGCTGTTGACAACCGGCAAGCAGCCATAGGCTGTAGACCGGAAGAGATTGGTGCCAGGTACCGTGTGTGGAAATGCACAGAACATGACATTCGGGGTATAAATTCCAGTGTCTGAAAGGAAGGAGCAAGCCTGCGTGTGAGTTTGTCCAACGGACAAGATGTGGAGTCCTGGCAGAGACTGCCAATGTGCCTTAAGGTGATTGGTTGCATGGGCGACTGTAGGAGCATAATTGCCTGTTCTTTTTTTTAACTGAATCACATTGAAAAATACTGTATATTTAGACATTTATATTTAGACAGGTGTGTTCCAATTGGTACATTTCAGGTCCAATTGAATTTACCACAGGTGGACTCCAAAGTGGGGACACATCTGGAGGAAGATCAATGGAAACAGGATGCTCCTGAGCTTCATTTTGAATGCAATAAGTCTGAATAATTGTGCGAATGTGATTTTTCATTTTTTTATTTATTTAATACATTTGCTAACTATAAACCTGTTTTTACATTGTTATTACATGGTATTGTGGTTAGATTGATGAGAATACATTTTAGAATAAGTCTATAATATATATATATATATATATGACGTTGCTAAATCGCATTAACTGTTGAGATGTTGCGTATATATAAAAAGATCTGAACATCTGAAAGTACCTAAATATCATAGGCCCATCTCTTATGCTCGGCTTAGGAAGTAGTTTGGTGGGAAATGAGCCTTGAGGGTGTTAACAAAATAGACGATGTTATTTCTGAAAGCACCCGGTTGAACTGGTTTCAGTAATATCTTCACCTTATGTCAAATATGTAGGATAAACATGGGAGAAGGAGGTGGGCCTGAATGAAGCTGAATGGGATCAATCATTTACTTCAGGACATAACATGCTTTTTAAAAAACACATGTAAAGTGACTGGACACTGTTAGTTAGTCAGCATCTAGATTAAACCAGGAGCATGTAAAGATCCACAGTGTGCATGTATCCAGAATGTACCTGTCACGTACGTCACCTGTCTGTCCTTGTTGCCTCCCAGGCGTTCCCGGTTATCTTGATAACCCTCTGTGTACTTAATCAGTGCCCTGTTTGTTCTGAGCCAGTTGATCTTGTGTTTTCGTGTGAAGTGTTCTCTCGTCTCCCTACCTGTATGTTTTCTAGTTCGCTCCGTTTACTGTGTGCTGATTTCCTGCCTGCCCCGACTACAATCCAGCGTATCCTCTACCAGGCTGGTTTGCCGATACTCGTGGTACCAATCTACAGCCCGTCCCTGACCAAGAATCTGCCTTTCGTCTGTCTCTGCCTAATTACTCCCGAGCCGTGTACCTTTACCTGCCCCCAAATCGCTCCATGAACCATTGCTGCACGCATCTACACCAAGCCTGAGTCAGGGTCCAGCCCCAGAGCCCTTACAGTACATATGTTTCTGAACTGCCAACACATATAGCTAGTAATGGGATGTTTGACCCAATTTACTGATTCGTATCAGTGAAAAGAGTAAATCTTTCCACTCATTCTGTAAATTTGATTCAGCACATCCTCAAAACACAAGATGGGAAGAGGAAGGAGTAATCCCGATGTCAATGCTAACTAGGAGGAAATAATACATCATATCACATGCTTTACAGCCACCAACAAATCTAGGTTCATTATGTGTGTTATTAGATTTACAGCCGTGACCAAAAGATTGAGAATGACACAAATATAAATGTTCACAGAGTCTGCTGCCTCTGTTTTTATGATAGCAATTTGCATATACTCCATAATGTCAGGAAGAGTGATCAGACGAATCGCAATTAATAAAATCATGCATTACAGTTTCTCATACCAATGTCTTTCAGTTTAAGAAACCATCTGATCTGAAAAAAGGAGGACTTAAGGGCTCGCTTCAGTACTGCATACATGTTTAACTTTCTGCTCTAAACAGCAAATACTTTAGTACTCTCTAGTATTTAGTATTCACTTTAAAAATTTCACTTCAAAAACCATTTGAATAACCTCCTCCACAAAAACCAACCCCAGAAAAGTTCTTCCCAAATGGATTTTCAAGGAAAATAAAAAGGGATTCCTTTTGACTTAAACAGCCCATAAATGTCCTACCCACCGTTCCCCCTGATACTGTGTCATTAGTGGGCAACCAACAGACTGTGATGAAACAGGTTGTGTGCTGGGATAACAAAGAATACGGCGGATGTTAGTGGGTCCACCTACAACAAACCATGAGCTGCTGCTCTCTGTCTGAGAGGTGACCCCAACCACTTAAACCAAATGACCATGGCTCCTGGACAACCGCGGGACACTACACTGCTGCTCTCTGTCTGAGAGATGACCCCAACCACTTAAACCAAATGACCATGGCTCCTGGACAACCGCGGGGCACTACACTGGGTGCATTTGAGATGACTTAAATGACGCCCCAGCAGCAAGGAAGGTCCCCTTCCGCCTGTATCCTATTCCTTATAGTGCACCACTTCCGCACGGAGCCCAAAAGTGTTCGGGTCAGATGTATTGCATACTTAATAGGAATAGGGTGACATTTGGAAAAGACACATGAAAAAGACATACTGCAGCAACACCACAAGCTCAACGAATCACAAGCTCATTTTACAGATCACATCAATGTGTCTTTATTATGTCAATGAGCGAAATACTACTTCCCCTTGTTGATTAAACTATATACGCTACGGTCTCACTTCCCCCTATGTAAAGTGTTGAACTAAGCATTTAGAGTTTGATTTTCATAGTTAAACAAGGCCTAGTTTAGGGTTAGACCAGGTGTTCATAGTAAAACAAGGCCTAGTTCAGGGTTAGACCAGAACTAGTTTAGGCCAGACTTTGTTCAAAGTTAGAATAGGCCGTCTTCAGACCAGTCTTGGTTCAGTTAGACCAGGTCTTCAGAGTTTAAGGTTAGCCCAGCCCAAGTTACATTTTAGACCAGGTGTTTCTGCATTGAGTATGATTTACCTTGATGTCCTAAATACCACCTTTCTCTATTTATTGCAACTTTCATCAAACAGGTATGTCACTTCAGATTTACATAATATCACCATTTACAATAGAACTTCAATCCAAAAAATATGATTGCCAGTTTATGTTTGTTCAGAGAGAGATGCTTTAAAAATAATTATTAATGTTATAAGAAGCTCGCTGATGGAAGGAAATTACAGACAGATAAAGTGTTTATCAAATTATTTCAATTACCCCTAACAAGCTCATCCAAAAAAACGAATCCTTCCATGGCTGAATCGAAATACCAATGCCTGAATTAAGGGCACATTCATTTCAGGTAAGCAGAATACTTGGTTAGGCCTATCGGGTAAAGTATGAAAGGATGGCTGGTTTGTGATTACAGAGGCAATTTTTGCGGCTAACAGACAATGTTTAGTTTTTCAGGGACTTGTTTTTCCTCTCATCAAAACCACAGTTTTGCTATAAGCTTTCTCTGAACATTGATCTCCCTTGCAACATGGTCTCCCTTGCAACCCATAGGATGCCACATTACAGTATGTTCTGTGTTCACTGTTTATTATTATTATTCCTGCTCCTGGTGCGGATCAGTGACAATAAAAGAGATGACAGGGACCGTCCACCCAACCAGAGGATCTATTCTCTACACCCTGCTTAGTATTCTGCTTATTATGCCAGGAGGCTTTGAGCAGCTGACGGGGGGGGGGGCATTGTGTGGTGTGAAAGGAACGTTGGAAGGATGGGGGCTGGAAAGATCGGGGGGGGGGGTATTCTCTAAGGAAGGAGGAGGTCTTCAGAGGTGAAGCCGCTCTGTTAGGGATGAACATGCTCAGTGAAGTCCTCTTTGCTCTACATTTGCATAATTTCAGAGGACGCCAGGTTTTCGAAGAGAGACAATGAATGAGGAGGCGAGAACAAGGGAAGGGAGCGAGTGAGAAGAAGGGGAGAGGAAAGAGAGAACTTCAAAGTTGCAGGAAATATATGAAAAGAAAACAAGCAAGATTGATCCACCAGAAGCTATCAGGGTCCAATTTTATCTTGTGCACCTTGTATCAGGCCACATAGTAGGACAGAACTGGGGGGCTTTGTGGGTTACCCACACAGCCCCAGGAGGCCATTTTGAATTTCACAACATGACGCCAAAACACAAACTTTACAGAGAAAAGGGACTTGCTGAATCCATCACCCTAAATAGAGCGTCAGCTGATTCCTGCCTGGAGCCCTGGTCTGCAGAATGAACAATCAATTTAAGGCAGGATTCAGGAACAACAGTAAGCGCTTGTGTGTGTGTGTGTGTGTGTGAGAGAAAGAGAGAGAGACAGGGAGAAGAACATAAGACTGCTTTGTCTTCCTCGTCCACTGAGGCCCTCTTTCTTTTCAAGCTCGCTCTCTAAAAGAAATGTTCCCAGTGAAACTATTTCCTTTTTTATTATTTGAGTAAAATGAAACTATTCAAATTTTTGGATACATTTTATTTATTCAGGCTTAAATCCTACAATATAGATGAGAATCTGTGGTATTCTTTTATCTTGAGGGCAGGTAGTAATGAAGACTTTCTCAGCTGGCAAGCAGTAATGGTTATTCAACCCCTGTCCCACTGAGGCAGCTTGGCAGTTCTCCCCAGAACTGTTTCATTTAGAACATCTCTGTGTTCTAAATGGCACCATTTTCCCTAGGTAATCCACTTCATGCCCGTAATCCAAATGGCTCTGGTCAAAAATAGTGCATTAAAAAAGGAATAGTCATTTAGGAGAGGCAGATCCACCCAAGAGCCAAATCTGGCAGAATTGAGCCTTGCTTAGAACTTCATCAGAAGCTGCCAGCTTTGAATGCCTGCCTAAAGTCTAAGCTGAGTATCTGCCAAGATGCCGGCTCATGCAGGGCAAACATGGAGATGTATGTAGGGCCTGTGTAATCCCAGTTTAAGAACACAGGACGGAGAAAGAGAGTCATTTTTAGTCTGGCAGGGACACAAGTTCAAAAACGGGTCAAACTCAAGTGTCACGGCTTAATCAATCCACCCAATAATTTATAATGATAATGCTTCAAATGTTGTTGTTTCTCTGTGACTAGTGCCACTTTGTGTTAACAAACACCAGCAAAGACTTATGAGGAGGGTACTGGGGTTAGCTTGATAATGTCCCATAAGACCCCCTGGCACACTGACGACCATGGCTGGTCTCTTTCAGCAGGGATTGGTGCCTCTGGGCATCTGGCAGTAAACACCTCAGCAGCCGCTCGGTTAACACGGCTAAAGACCGGATCAACACACACACACACACACACACACACACGCTGTGTTGTTCATCTCCAACTTCATACTGTCTGTGACCTCTCTAACAGGCAGAAACAGCACACTGTCCCCCAAAGAAAGTGCACAATATTTGACCCGCCCTGCGGCTGATGTTATCTTAAGGCTGAGACTTGCCAGGATCCTCGGGAAGCGATGTCATGTCGATATTCAGATGCTGACAGAATAGGTGTTGCTCACTATGTCAGCCGCAGAGCCACTCGAGCATGTTTCACTTTATTTAATTCTATCCAACATCAATATGTAGTCAAAAACTAAATCCTGACAGAAATATAGATATTTTCCATCATCACTACACATGATATACTCAAAATCTCCCACACTAACCATTTAGAAAACTATAAAAACCAGTGAGCCAGTGCTCGCTCTGTCGTAGTCTCTTCCCTTTATATTTCTCTTAACAGGGTAGACAGTGTTATCTGTTGAGAGATGCACCTCAGTTGTAGAGGGTTGACATTAGTCTTGCCATTTGATAATTCCATTAAAACTGTTTTGGATTCCAGACATTCTTGGGGAAATGCACACAGCCATGCTCAAATAGTCTATTCTTCCTTTGGAATTTCAGTAGATAGATATAAATGCGTTATGCAAATCAAATATGCAAATCCCTCAAAGATTTGCTTCAAAAAAGTTTAACTTTTTTGAAGCATTTTCACATGACTAATGAACATCTTATATAAAAAAATATGGAGATGCAAAAACATACATCTCAATAGGTTCCATGGCAATACCACAATATAGCCTTTGGCAAAAAAGCTTTCTTTCAGTCACAACTCAGAAAAGGAAACAGGGTAGGAGTTTTGTTTTTAATTTAATGAAAATGTTCTTACTGGTAGGTGAATCAATCAAAACAAAAGCCAGCCATGAACTGAGATGTTGGCTGAGAAGAATGTTTCACAGCTCATATATTTAGAGAATACAAAGATACAGGAAAGACAAGTACCGGTTACCAGTGTGATATGTTTCTTGAGGTGCAGTGATTGTATGTTCAGTGCAAAGATATAATATAAACTTACATCTCTACATCTTTACATTTGAAGAATAGTTTTAAATTTGGTATGCAGGCCTCCTTAGTAAGAATCCACCCCCCAGCTAGGTAGTTAGCTATCTGAAAGAAGGGAACAATGTTACAGACAGAACTAGCTGACAGAACGAGACTACCAAGGTACTCGACTCTACATTGCCTGAAGTAAACAGCTTGTTTCATTTGTTTTATTTAGCATGACATATTAGACAAGCTGGGCATAAATCTCCTGCCAGTCTTATCGACAATCTGGCTATAACTGTAAGGGGTTTTATACCATCATCAAGAAAATCAGGGTAAAATAAAGACACCGTTTTAGTGTGTGTAAAGTTTCAAAATATATTTAAGGAATTGGTTTCTTTTTCAAAACAAAGGCATAACTCACAAAATGAACAAAACCGGTCAGGTTTGAACAAGGCCAGCTCTAGGTATTAGCGATATAACCGGTCGCTAAGAGCCCCTAAAAGCTACAGGGCATCTGACTGCTAGGGCACCCATAAGGCTAGAGCTGGCACTGTGTGTCCAAAGGAAATACAAATCCCTTGCTCCTGGACCACTACCTTCAAACAACTGTTCTGGCCACGCTCATACACTGAACTAGTGGAGATAAATGAATGATACTGCTATCATTAGAGAAAGATTAGCTCTAATCATTTAATCAGGTGTTTAGGTGTGCATGGGTATCTTCCTACAGTATTGCATCCGCATGTCAGCTCTGAAAAAGAACCTCAAAGCTCTCAGGCCCCTGGTATAAGAGTGTTTGAACAGGGAAGAGACAGTAACTGACAGTGGGTATATTTAATAGCTGTCTTCCCTACTCACCCCCTAGGCCAGAGTCCCCTGGATGCCAGTTCCTGACACGACCTATGCTTTCAGTCAGCTCTTTACAGCAGCAACTGTCACAGGACTCGACCACCATTACGCTAATCGCGTAGGTTTTGCAGGAACAACAGAGAGACAGTTTTAAGGAAACTCAAAATGTTACAACCTTAACTTGCTTGTCAAAGTACTGAAAATGTATTTGCAAATCTATTGTTTTAGATGTTGGTTATTTGTATTTAGTTTATTGACCTAATAGTCTTAAATATAGTGCCACAGTGTTACACCTAAACAACAAGATGTTTTTAAAGCTTACCTTTTACCACTACCATTGAGTAAATGACTGGCAGTTTTAAACATTTGAAACTGGCATTCTAGCCCTATGTCATCAGGTTGTATAGCCAATAAATCACCTGCAAAATGTCACCAAATGTGAAAGGACACAGGGTAAAAAGAGCTCCAGCATTTACAGTCAAATGCACTGAATATTACTGTATTTCAGTTATACCAGTACATTTGTAATTTGAGAGGTAAAACATTATTTGGGACTTAAGAAGTCTGACTTTGGGGGCTGGGAACATGCAATTCCACCCCAGAAAACATGCTGGGCACATTAAACTTACAATCCTGGCTCTTGATTATGCAGATCAGTTCATTCTAGCACTGAAATGTCCTCTCTTACAACAAAGGCCACAGCAGAGACACATTGACTTAAATAAATAACTAGAACCCAAATGTTCTTGCAACAAAAGACTGAACACTTTGGCTACCAGTGGACTCTGTAATTACCAATTTACTAGTTTGGGACGTACATGATAGCACTCCTGTATTCTTGAACTGGAACTCTAACGAAAAACTAAGGCCATGATAAGAGCTGCGACAACCCCAACAATAGAGGCTGACTTAGAGATGTAGCCTAATTCATTTTATTACATTGTATATTTCCCTGTTTATTTGATTTCTTATAATTTTATTAGTACATGAGTTGGTCCAGAATAAAAGGCCTACTCCCATTAGCAGGCTCTTTCAGAATGAATGTATTAATTGTACTGCATATAAGGGTGATCGAGAGTGATACTACCGCTCCGTTGTTGTATTTCATAGCTTTCAAGAAATAAATACGGGTACAAAGAAGTCTGTCTTTACGAACAGAATGCGGTCTGCATAAATGCACCATGTCGGAGACCAAAACAGCAACCCATTCCTTTTATTTCACTCTTTAGGGCATGAGGGCCCATCTTAACATGAGCTATAGGAGTGACAAGTGGAGTTGATGCCCACGCTGCAGGCAAAGTAATAACTAGGGAATATATTATGTATAAACAACATATAGTTTAACGACAACACAAAATCTGATAATCCGGTCGATGAAAAACATTGCAAATCAATCACACCGTTCCATTGCCATGAAGGAAGGCCTGAACCCCAAATGTTGGTAATGTTCATATTAATGATATCTCCATGGCATGGAAAGACACAGGCTACAGTGTAGCCCCCAAAGGAAAACAAAATTCAAATTTCGAATCCAATGCAGGCCTGTCGATAACAGTGTCGTAATCATTGCAGTGTTGCCTGTAATATTGGCGACATTTTATATTTACAACAAATTAGCCAAAGCAATAAAGTATCCACTATTGTTGATTAAGTCGTTTATGTTATCACCCACAACCATAAAATACATTAAAAAAATTAACAGGCGTATTTACTGGGTTATTAGACGGGCTACTTTACCGTCGACATTCTCTCGGTCGCTGATGTGCTGCAGATTGCAGCCGGTATCCTCCCTACTCAACTCCGGCTCCGGGTTGTACGACTCCAGCCTGGAATGAGCATTTCTCCTGAGCTTCGGGCTGGAAGATACACAGCAAGAGTTCGTGCTCCCCATTTTTCCAATCCGTTACAATGTTGCTTTTAAAACCTCTTCCAACTATAATTATATGCGTCGCTTCAAATCGCTACAGAAGGGTGGATACAGATCAAAGTGGAATTGTGGAACCGCCGCGGTTTCCAACATAAACTGTAATTGATAAATCCACGCAAAGTCCAAGATGAATTAAAAAGACAGTCTCTTTCCAAAAGAGAAATATGCCTGACTTGACTATGTAAACTCTTGTAGACAGCCTAGTAAATTAACTAAGCTTCCACAGTTTCCCAAGCCCACGAATTAACATGCTATTGAACATGACTGCTCATCACATACATGCCTGATGGGGAGACATTGTCGTTTTTTATCCAGTGTAAAGGGAATGTATATGGAGACTACAACACACGATCGTGTAGAATGGTCACTTCTGTAGCTGTCAACGCGACAGAGGCAATACAGGGATGTATTCAATCCGCCTAAAAAAAAGTGTAGTTCAAAAACGTTTCTAAAAACACTGAAACAAATAAAACGAAAGAGGTGGGAGGAACATGCATTTAATCCAATAGAAAATCTGTGTGACGAAATGGTCCCTCCCCATCTCGTTTTGATTGCTTCTGTTTTGCCAAACATAGTACAATTACACGTTTTGTAAGGCAGAATAAATACAACCCAGTTGTAGTTGATTAAACATTTTCCGGTTCAAATTAAAACGATTTTTGTGTGTGTGTGTGTGTGTGTGTGTGTTAATGTTATCCACGTGTAAGCATGTTGAAAAATAGGTCCCTTTTTTGGGTTTAGAAAATGAATAACATTAGGCAAAGTATAGAATTGGAGTTGCTTTTAAATCTATGCATTAACGGTACGTTTAACTTTTAGGCATTAATACTAGGTTACGTTTAAGCATACAGGTTAGGTTATTGAGGTTAGTATTAGATTTAGGTCCCCAAAGGATATTAAAACAAAAATGTTGGCATCTTTGAGCTGAGGGGTGGTCCAACATACTAAGGTGCTGCCTCCAGTGTACATGTACCACTGTGGCACAAGAGGCCTTCACGGCTGAGGACACCACGGGCACAGATCCCCTGCCACCCGTCCTGTCCACTGGCATCACACAGGTGAGGAAGCAGCTTAGGCTCCGAACAGGCAAGGCCGTTGATCCTAAGCACAACCACAGCATGGTGGGCTGGTGGGCTGGAATACTGACTACCTCACCGGCAGGCCACAGCACGGTGGGCTGGATCACTGACTACCTCACCGGCAGGCCACAGCACGGTGGGCTGGATCACTGACTACCTCA
>JACXGK010015304.1:0-10563 GCA_016801125.1 Novumbra hubbsi | reverse complement strand
CATGGTATAACTGGTCCTGCCATGACTGGACTTAACATGGTATAACTGGTCCTGCCATGACTGGACTTAACATGGTATAACTGGTCCTGCCATGACTGGACTTAACATGGTATAACTGGTCCTGCCATGACTGGACTTAACATGGTATAACTGGTCCTGCCATGACTGGACTTAACATGGTATAACTGGTCCTGACATGTTATAGGTGGTGCAGACATGACCTAAAACGTCCTGATATAGTATAACTGGTCCTGACATGGTATAACTGGTCCTGATATGTTATAACTGATCCTGACATGTTATAGGTGGTCCAGACATGATTTAACATGTCCTAACACGGTCCTGACATGGTATAACTGGTCCTCACATGTTGTAGGTTGTCCAGACATGATTTAACATGTCCTTACACGGTCCTGACATGGTATAACTGGTCCTGACATGTTATAGGTGGTCCAGACATGATTTAGCATGTCCTAACACGGTCCTGACATGGTATAACTGGTCCTGACATGTTGTAGGTGGTCCAGACATGATTTAGCATGTCCTAACACGGTCCTGACATGGTATAACTGGTCTTGACATGTTATAAGTGGTGCTAGCATGGTCCTGACATATAACTAGACCATAGTCCTAATCCAAGAAGGCATTGTTCTGATTGAATAAATAATGGTTCAAAAATATTGTTGCCATGTTTGACATGACTACCACTCCTTCTGTCTTTTTCTACTCCCTCTGCATGTTATAACATGTCTTATAACACTCCTTTTGTCTTTTTCTACTCCCTCTGCATGTTATAACATGTCCGATAATGCTCCCTTTGTCTATCTTTTGCCTCTGCATGTTATAACATTTCTTATAACACTCCTTGTGTCGCTCTTTTCAATCTGCATGTTATAACATGTATAATAACACTCCTTTTGTCTCTCCTTTTTATCTGCATGTTATAGCATGTCTTCTACCACTCCTACTGTATTCTCCTCCACCTGCATGTTATAGCATGTCTTCTACCACTCCTACTGTATTCTCCTCCACCTGCATGTTATAGCATGTCTTCTACCACCACTCCTACTGTATTCTCCTCCACCTGCATGTTATAGCATGTCTTCTACCACTCCTACTGTATTCTCCTCCACCTGCATGTTATAGCATGTCTTCTACCACCACTCCTACTGTATTCTCCTCCACCTGTATGTTATATATACTTTTAGATTCAGGCATTAATGGTTAGGTTTAGATTTAGGCTGTAGGGCTTCAGAAGGATTTATTTTGGCATACAATTAGTTTTTTAAGGTTAGAGATAGGGAAAATGGTTGGGGATTGGGAACATGCCTTTCTGGGTTTCTGGTTGCCTCAAAGAAATACAAATAAATGTGTGTGTGTTTATTGTAGTGCACTACTAGTGAGGACTAGAACTCTTCAAAGCCTGACAAACAAGGGTCCCTCTAATGTAAGGGGTTACTTAGAACATTTTTCCAGATTAGAAATCGGAAAGTTTTGAACATTCTATTCTAATTTGTGAACTTGCGAGTATCCAATAGGCTATTGTGACTATATGAGCATAGTGTATATCTATAAGTGTACCCTACAAACAGAACCACTGGGGCATAACTAGCATTTTCATATAGAAATTGCATGTTTTTTGTATAATTTAGCCTACAGTAACTGTTGGTTGGTAATCAATGGAGGCAAACATTGAATTAACTATTTTCCATTAGATCCTGACAGTCATCATGTTTTTCTACTTGTGCTGTACCATAGTGGCCCACCACTTCAGAACATTAACGCTCAGAATGTATTCTAATTAGCATTATAATTAGCATACAATTAAACTGGTTCTAAATTGGAACTGGAGTTGAAGTATTTTACAGATATGAAGCAAGGACAATCATTTATGTAAAACCCTTTATGTGGTGTTGTCACCGTTAAGGTGTGAGGCGGAACCAGGCGCAGACATTGTAAAGTAAATGTGATTTAATCCAAGACGAAGGGACAAACTAACACAAACAGTAAACGCAACGCATCCACACATATAATATCTCTCTCTTGTGAATCAAATGAATTGGTATTGACAAAAAATATATTTTAGATATGGAAGTTGTATTGTTTTAAGTACATTTCAACCAGTTTTGTTGCTAAGAAAACATGAGAGCCTGATGAAAAATGTGAGATGGTTTATTTACCTTTCCTAATATATTCCTGCCAATTGCTCTGGCCAGTTCATGTGCTTGAGAACTTTCAGTTAGATTTGCACTACTGAATGAAGTAGAGAAACCTACAGAAAAAGATTAGACACACGATTACAAAATTATATGTAATCCCACTTTATGTTAACAGAAACACAAAACTGTTATTGGTTTGACCAACATGCATTTATATGAGAACCAACATAAAAAAAAAAAAATACATTTTCCAATTAGTTTAGAAATGAAATTGATCATTACAGAAGTAACATTTAGCAAAATACCTATTTTAGAAATAATGTTTGCTAACTTATTGTTTGTAAAAAAAAAACTGAAAATTGTGATGGTTTCCAAAAATAAATTGGCACAAATAATTGTATTTATTGTAATTAATTTTTTCATGCTTGGGTTGACCTTACTGTGGAACTTCCCTTATAGCCCTACTGTACATCTGATAGGCTGTGTAGAGTTCATGACTGACATCTTGCTCTACCTACAACAAAATTTGTAATTATGATTTGTTGCATTATGGGTACAGGGTTAAGGTTTAGGGCAGAGTGATCAAACTGATCCACAGAGGGTACAGTTTTATTTTTTACCTTTCAGTTTATGTCCAATTAAGAACAACCAGGTGAGGGGAGATCCTAACTAATTAGTGAACTAATGAATCAATTAATTACAAGGGGAGAGCAAAACCCTGCAGGAAAAGCTAAATATTTTTTTATGTAAATCCATTGTCACTACTCAAAAGGTCCTCACTTTTAACGCACTTTAAAAATCTGTGTATGTTTATGCTTGAGTGAGTGTGTCAGTTGTCAAATTCCAGACCATTGTTAGAAGAGAGAACGTAAACATCAATAACATTAATGGAAGTCATTTTGTTTTAGTTTGGGTTGTTTAGGCAAAGAGTTTCTATGATACAGATTCTCATTTACTTTCTGTTCCTTACGATCAAATGCCTTCAGTCCACTGCTTTTTAAATGTTAACATTTTGATTAGTCATGATTCAATACAGAGTAATCACAATGTTAATCAAGATTAATTGCATTAACTAGTCCCACCTTGTGATAGCCTATTAAAAAAGAAGAACCAAATCTATGGTTAGGTTGAGGCCTTTATTGTCAGAGGTCACTGCGGGGTCGGGAACCCAGAGGACTGGAATATCCAATCAGAACGTTGTGGGAGACGCACAATCAATTGGAGCCCATTTGAAACGCAGTAATGGTTCTATCAGATATGCAGCACCACGCTTAGCAGTTGGATTAAATTACCACCCAATCTGACGGTCAGGGTCACAGAACCCTGGGCTGGACAGCACTGTCTGCTAGCGTCTCAGGGCGGATGGAAATCTCTGCTGGCTGTTCTGCCTAAGTGATGTTACTATTTCATTCCAATTGTCAGCCATGGAAATATTCTCATTCATTGAGGCTATCCATCAAGCCCCATAAGTAATAGAGTCATGAGTGAGTGTTAGAATGCAAATACTAATGTTAATTTTGGACAATATTTATCTACTCTGATCAGCGCTGTTCACTCTCACTTTCCACTTGCATGGTCCGAAAGCATGATTAGATGTTTATCTTGAACCAGCTTTAGCATATTATATTGAAATGTGTCTTTTATTCCTTAATTGATGGTTATTTGGGCATTTTGGTGGACTGAGAACACTTAAGACAATGTCCTGAGGGAACTTGGACCCAGGGAACAATGACCCAGGGAACATGGACCAGAGGGAACATAGACCACAGGGAACATGGACCAGAGGGAACATAGACCACAGGGAAAATAGACCAGAGGGAACATAGACCACAGGGAACATAGACCAGAGTGAATATAGACCAGAGGCAACAGACCAGAGGGAACCATGACCCAGGGAACATAGACCACAGGGAACCATGACCCAGGAAACATAGACACAGGAAACATAGACCACAAGGAACAATGACCCAGGGAACAATGACCCAGGGAACCATGACCCAGGGAACCATGACCCAGGGTACATAGACCACAAGGAACCGGGATGAATGAGCCAATTAGTTGTCCATGTTGGTATGAAGGCCAGCAAGGACACCAGAGGTAACACCCCTACTCCTAGAAGAAATACCATGCAAATCCTTCTGACCCCAGAGAGTCGGGACACCCATTTGACCTCCCATCCAAAATGCCTCACCCGATGCAGAGCTAAGTGCCCTACCCTGCCCTGAACTTTGGGATTTAATCTTGAGACCCTCTAGTCCCCCTTCCAGCCACCGGCTTCCTGCAGAGGAGGACGGTTGGGTGGAATAAGCCCTTGTGCCAGGGAGCAGTGTTCCATCTCAGTGGTGATTGGTTAGAGCTCTCTAGACCCAGGGGCACAGCAGGCTGGCAGAACAGCCCAGCACGTGGCACCCCAGACGACCACCAGCACAGGGAATATTTCCCGATTCATTCACTTATAAACCACATTCATGAGGGAATTAATATAGAACTTCAACCAGCCAGTCCCAGTTACATCGGAGGGCTGTCATTGCAGTTGTTCACAATTGTTAACACATAAAAAACGGTTCTATTCAACCTTTTTCAAAACACTTTTTTGTAACACTGTGCTGGACATGTTCTAGTACATGGTATTAAAGTGATTTAAGCTTGGCTGGGAGTTTCAGCAGCAATAGTCCAGACTTTTTTTTTTTATCCTGACCACATCTGGACATGCTCCTGATGAGATGGCAGATGGTGTCCTGGGTGATCTCCCAGTCCTGGTTCAGGGCATCCGTGAGCTTCTGGACAGTCAATGGCTCAATCAATGCCTTCCGTCTTCCATGACCTGCCTACCCACTCTGTCCACATGAGGCCGGGCATTGTCCTGCACCAGGAGGAACCCAGGGCCCACTGCACCGTGGTACGGACAGACGATGGGTCTGGGGGTTTCATCCCAGTACCTAACGTCAGTCAGGGTACCTTTGGCTAGCATGTGGTGGTCTGTGCAACCCTACAAGGATATTCCTCCGCAGACCATAACTGACCCACCGCCAAACCAATCATGCTGGATGATGTTGCAGAAAGCAAAATGTTCACCCCAGTGTCTCCAGACTACATCACGTCAGGGGGCGGAGTCTTACTAAAGGTTGATGACATCACACACCCTGTACCTGCCAGGTTACACAACAGGGAGCCGATCAGGCTTGAATAGAACTGCTACACACACACATAAATACACAAGCTTTCTGGTTTCACAAGCAGTGGGACACCAGGCACATGCTGGCCTGATGGAGGGTCTGAAACCAGGCTGGATGCGGCGGGGGCCAGGCTCTTTAATGTTCCATGGATGTCTGTCTCAGGGTGGACAGACATCCAGACACCCAGGCTGGTCGTGTTCTGGATAGATGTTTATCGATGTCCTTCAAACCGGTAATTGTGAGCTATTTTGTGTGGACTCCCTAAAATAAAAACATTGCTTCACAGCCGACTATTTTCTCAGAGCCGCTGATGAGAAACCCGGTACGAGGTCGTAGCTGACTTGATGTTAAATAGCATTATTGATGTTTTCTGTTGTTTGACGTCTCTCTAACCATAAGCAGTTGGCATGTGAATCATGGTCCACGGCCAAAGCAAATGTAACATAATAAAGGTTTAAGAATAACTGAAGTAAAATGTGTTATATTGTCCAAGGTGAACATTTCTGTACAAAAAAAAAGATACTGTCAAGTTGTGTAGCAGCAGGACACAGGTGCAGAACAAACCAAAGCCTCAAATCACAACATCACGTACAACAATGGCCGACACCAAACACAGGGAACTGGGGGAACTAATTAGGGGGGTAACAAGGGGAAAACTCATTTAGATTTCATGTTGTGGAATCCAACCTACGTACCTGACTAGAACCGTTCTTGCTGCTAGAAAATGTGTGTGGTCTGTTTGCCTCCATACTGCATGTGGCAGTTAACAATGTCGAAGGTAGCTAGATAGCCAGCTAGCTAGCCAATTTGATTATAAGCATCGAGATGAAACCAGCAAAGAGAAATACGTTTGACATTGAGGCATTTTCTCTACAAAATGTGAGTGATTATAGATAAGATAGGTATTTATTATTTAATAAAAAATTTCAATAATATATATATTGAATTAATTCTCATTCAAAAAGTGCGCCAGACGAATACATTTAGCTGTTAATTCTTCCTTACAGGTCCCCCAGCTAATGCTTACTTTGGGTTTGGAATCAGGGCCCCAAATGTTTTGTAACACTAGTAATGGCTGAAGGTTAGCGATTTATAGATTTCACGCAACGTCACGGCATTTGGGAACGCCCACTTCAAAGTCTCCTTCCTTTACCCACCATCAACAACTCCGCAACTTTTACTAGTTATGCTTCTAAAAGCCAGATATGTGCAGTTCCATTGTAACTGCTAACTGGAGAGGAGACAAGCCTGGGTGGTCTTTATACAGAATCCCGTCTGAGAAGGAACATCCAAAAAGGAGGTTGTGGATTTGTGCAATTTCGCGCCGCCGTACACTGGCAAGAACGGGATCGCCAAACAATGGCAGCAGTCAAATTACACTCGTCTGTGCAGTCAAAATGTTATTTCAGGTACAATATGTTCTTATAGCAACACAGTGTAAATATTGTATTTGCAATAATAATATCTACATGTAATCATTGTAATTAATGACATGGTACGTTTTTGTCTTCACTGACGCAACCAACTCCAGGGGCCTAGCTAACGTTAGTGAGGCTAGCTAATCCTCTTGGTATGGGTTTTGCAGACACAGATTTTTTTACTAGTCTTGGAGTGGAGTCTAGACTTAATTGGTGTCTACAAAACTGGCCCATAGCACTCAACTTCACTTTCACAATGAAGAATGTATTCTCTTTTTCCTTCCAAACAACTGTATTATTGACCCACCCTGATCGAATGTACAGATAGCTGCCTGTATTTTGTATGCTTTCATTGTGGTAACCTGGGATGGATTCTCCACAAGGCATATGGGCACATCCTTTAAGGTGATCTCCGGCAGTGATCCCGCTGTTTTAACAACGTAAATAACGCAGCGGGTGCTGTATGTCACAAGTGCCTAAGGCAGTGCTTCTCCTCCCTGTCCTGCATGTTTTAGATCTCCCTGCCCTAACATACCTGATGTAGCTCATGATGGAGACGATAATGAGCTGATCATTTGAATCAGGTGTGACAGAGCAGGGAGAGATCTAAACCCTGCAGGGCTGGGGCGCCCAGGAGCAGGGATGAGAAACACTGGCCTAAGGCTTGCAGTTTGTTTGCATACCTTTGTTTTTCATCTTTTGTGAGGTGATCTAAACATTTATGGGCTGTAAAAGTAGAACATTTTACCGGCTTGTGTAGCTCTATGCAGTTCCCAGTGTTTTAACAATGTTTGGCCCCCCAGGCCTTCAGAGCAATCATGTGACTGAAAACTGTCAATAGTTTCAAAACGTTGGTTCAGTGAGAGCCTCTGTGTACTCTGCCTCTGTGTACTCTGCCTCTGTGTACACTGTCTCTGTGTACTCTGCCTCTGTGTACTCTGCCTCTGTGTACACTGTCTCTGTGTACTCTGTCTCTGTGTACTCTGCCTCTGCGTACTCTGCCTCTGTGTACTCTGCCTTTGCGTACTCTGCCTATGTGTACTCTGCCTATGTGTACTCTGTCCCTGTGTTCACTGCCTCTGTGTACTCTGCCTCTGCGTACTCTGCCTCTGTGCACTCTGCCTTTGCATACTCTGCCTCTGTGTATTCTGCCTCTGTGTACTCTGCCTCTGTATAGTCTGCCTCTGTGTACACTGCGGGCCAAATAGTTGTCTCTTTTTTCTCTATGTCTGATTGCGTTGCTCCCCTTGGGCTAGACCAGCTGGCTTAAGAGGTTTTTCGCTAGGTTCTCTCCCTGTGGATGGCGGCTTAGTTATGGATGGTTTGAGAATCTCTTTCCTTTATATGGGTGTAAAATGTAATGGCTCCTTTATGGGTTTTGATAACTAGTTATTCATAGTTCTGCTCTGTGTACATTATTTAGGATAATGTATCATACTCTGAGGATACTTTTACATTACTTATATCTCCCCATTTCTTTATCCCTCTTCTTTATCTCTCTATCTCTCCTCTCTTTATCTCTCTATCCACCTTCTTTCATTCTCTTTCCCTCATTTCATTATCTCTCCATCCTTTCTTTCATAATCTTTCTGTCCCTCCTCTCTTAATACTTATATTTCTGTATGTTTGTATCTCTATATCCCTTCTCTATTTATCTCACCCTTCAGTATCTCTGTATTTCTCCCCTCTTAATTTATCCATCATCTCTCTCTCCCTCCCCTCTCAATCCATCCTCTCTCTCACAATCCATCTCTCTATCCATCTCTATATCCATCCTCTCTCTCTATCCAGCTCTCTCTAGCCATCCTCTATCTATCCTCTCTTTATCCATCCTCTCTCTATCCATCTCTCTATCTATCCTCTCTCTATCATACACTCTATCCATCTCTCGATCCAGCTTTGCTCTATTCATCCTCTCTCTATCCATCTCTCTATCCATTCTCTCTATCCATCCTCTCTCTATCCATCCTCTCTCTATCCATCCTCTGTCCATCATCTCTCTATTCGTATCTCTCTATCCATCCTCTCTCTCTATATCCATCCTCTCTATCTAGCCATCCTCTCTCTATTTATCCTCTCTCTATCCATCCTCTCTCTGTCTATCCTCTCTCTATCCATCCTCTCTCTATCCATCCACTCTCTATCCATCTCTCTATCCATCCTCGCTCTATCCATCCTCTCTCTCTCTATCCATCCTCTATCCATCATCTGTCTATCCGTCTCTCTCTATCCATCTCTTCTTCCCCCTCTAGTTCTATATCTCCTCTTCTCTTTAACCTCTTTTACTCCCTTTCTTCTTTTTTCCCTATTTTTTAATTTAAGTGCTCTATTGGCAAGGAATGTATTTGCATTGCAAAAAGAAGTTGAAAATTACTAAAGCCGTAATAAATAACAAAAGTGAAAACATAAATAAAATATAGCTGCAAGCGGTGTTCTCCGGCATCAGCCGACATCAGCAGGGTGTACCCTGTGCCACCATCAAGATCACATTTTGCCCAGAATTAGTTTGCTCTTTTGCACACCTTCCAAAACATAACAAATAAACAATTTAAAATATGTATGGTTTTGTGATGTAGGTTTTAAAATTATTTTTCCAAATGTTCTATTTTGCTACGTACTTTACAACGCAGGTCCAACATTTCTAGGTAATCAATATGGACGCCATGAGCAATGTTTGGTTTTGCTGGTTTGAGCTTGCTGGAGTGCAGCACTATCTGGTTTTATTGCTCTTCTGCCACTAAAGTGATTTGATGGAACTTTATGAAATAAAGATTATCTACATGAGCAGTGAATGTTTGCTAACATTGGCAATCCTCAATAGATTGTGGCACAGACTATATACATTACAAGTGATGATTGACATTTGTGCTTACTGCATTTGTGGATCTGTAAGGTCTGAGGAAAAGATGTGGCTCTATTGTGGTCACCCAGGAGGTTAGAAAGTGTAGCTCAGTTTCCACCTCATGTGGTGGGCAGTGTGCATATCGTTTTCTGTCATGATCAATAGCACCAAAGTAGAGTCCTTGTATGGGTAAATCCACTGGTAAAAAAGCTGATTCTGGGAGGGTCTGTCTCCTCTTGATAGCCCTCTCTGCCTATGGCGACCTCTCTGCCTATGGCGACCTCTCTGCCTATGGCGACCTCTCTGCCTATGGCGACCTCTCTGCCTATGGCGACCTCTCTGCCTATGGCGACCTCTCTGCCTATGGCGACCTCTCTGCCTATGGCGACCTCTCTGCCTATGGCGAACTCTCTGCCTATGGCGAACTCTCTGCCTATGGTGACCTCTCTGTCTCTCTACCCCTTCATTATTATCTGTCTCTATCTCTACACTCTCTGTTTCTCACTGACTAGTCAGTTGTTATGCTCATTATTATTGTGTGTACACCAGCCTATGAGGCCTTATAATGAGACATAACCTCATGTGTTGAGCTGTTTGGACTCCCGGTAGAATAGGGTGTGTTTAGAATCCCTGTAGAATAGGGTGTGTTTAGATTCTCGGTAGAATAGGGTGTGTTTGGACTCCTGGTGGAATAGGGTGTGTTTGGACTCCTGGTGGAATAGGTTGTGTTTGGACTCCTGGTGGAATAGGGTGCGTTTGGACTCCTGGTAGAATAGGGTGCGTTTGGACTCCTGGTAGAATAGGGTGCGATTGGACTCTCGGTGGAATAGGGTGTGTTTGGAGTCCTGGTAGAATAGGGTGTGTTTGGACTCCCGGTAGAATAGGGTGTGTTTGGACTCCCGGTAGAATAGGGTGTGTTTGGACTCCCGGTAGAATAGGGTGTGTTTGGACTCCCGGTAGAATAGGGT
>JACXGK010015303.1:0-10565 GCA_016801125.1 Novumbra hubbsi | reverse complement strand
TTACTTCCTTCCCTACTGTAGCCGGCACACCACAGGTATGAACCCACTTACTTCCTTCCCTACTGTAGCCGGCACACCACAGGTATGAACCCACTTACTTCCTTCCCTACTGTAGCCGGCACACCACAGGTATGAACCCACTTACTTCCTTCCCTACTGTAGCCGGCACACCAGAAGCCTGCAGACCACCTTTTGATGAGTTCATTAAAGGCCCACTGTGTAATTCAACGATATAATCCTTCTAACGCAAGAGTGACTGAGATTATGTCATGACTCAGCAAGCCTTCATGGTGTGAAGCAGCAAACACCCGACCTCACTTAGAGTTCAACACTGGAGGTTTACGATAGGTTTCGCTTAGAGTTCAACACTGGAGGTTTAGGATAGGTTTTGCTTAGAGTTTAAAACTGGACGGTTAGGATAGGATTCATCTACAGCTTATTTAGTTTATTTATGAGAATGGTATATTGCCAATATACTACAACTAAGAGCTGTTCTTGGGCACAACACATCACAGAATGTCTGGATGCAGTACTGAGCCGTGGTATATTGGCAACATACCATGAACCCACAAGATGCCTTATTGCCATTATAAACCAGTTACCAAACCAATAAGAACAACAACTATGAAATTCCCATAGTATACAGTCTTATATCCCAGGGTTTTCAGCCAATCAGCATTCACGATTTAAACTAATCTGTGTATAATGCCGTTCGGGTTTATTAACCTGACGTTTGGTATTATAGGAGTTAAACGTAACAAAAAAGGAACAAGGACAATCAACAATAAGATGACATGAGGAGACATTACAACAACAAACATGGCCAAACTAGACTCCAATCTGCAAATATGATTAAAAATCATTCAAGTCGAGCCACGAATACTCACCGATGAAAGAGATGGCCTCTGGAAAAAACTGCGAAAGGTTTTGGCTCCAGTGATCAGAGATGGGGATTTGTTTGTACTTAAACTCTCCGTCATGTTCGAACACGTTGGGCAGGTTAGGAGTGACGTTCAGGATGTACTTGATGTTGTACTTCCCCAAAACGTCCAGGTTGGTGGAGTCTTTGGCACAGCCCAGGTAGAGGAAGGGTAATATCTGGACGGGGAAGGCCGGCTGGTTGTTGGGAAGCGGGCTTCCCTCTGACTCGGTGGCGCTGCCTGGTTCCCGGTCCGACGACTCCCCGTCAGAACAGTCCGAGCTGATCCGTAGCCCCCCCAGGCCAAGCACCGAGGCGGGGGGTGGGCTGCTGGGGCAGGAACAGTCCAGGTTGGTTTCGCAGTGCTCAGGGAAGTCCGTCTGGAACCTGTTGAAACCACCTGAGACCAAAAAAGAGACAATTTAAAACCGAGTAAAAGACTTGATTATTGTCCAAGAATCAGCTAACACACGTGTGTGAAATAACTTTTTTTCAAGTTCTCAAACATTTACATTTTTGTCTTGTTCCTGGCAACAATAGACTACCAGGTGTATGTCCCAAATATCAATATGGGGCACTTTATTTAAAAAGAATACATAGGAATTAGGGTGCTATTTTGGACTCAGCCCAAATACAGCCAGAAGGAAAACGTATAGTAGTCTATGCTGATCTGATCTGAGGGGTAAAGGGACAGGCAAGGGCCATAACATTTTATGTGTGACGTTTAGGGTGAGCTTGAAACGTTGCAAAGACATTTTCATTATAAAGGGTAACAGTTTAAGTCTAAAATTAACGGTTCAGACTGATTTTGTAATTATATGAATCGGTTGTAAGTCAGGGAGAGCCAATTACATGAAATAATATTAATTAATTATATACAAATATAAACAACATATTTCTTTAACAAAATGTGTCATCTCTAAAGACTAGGCTCAGATCAGCCAACCTGGTCTCGTGGGAATACGTAAACTATTATACGTAAATCTATGGCAACCGACTTCTTATATGTTATGTTATGTTAGATTATATTATAATGCGCTACCAAACGTATAATAGAGTAATAACTATCTAAAACGTAACATATGTTACAAATGTCGTAAGTTACGAACGCTAGAAAACCGTATCATATGTTAGGAACGCCACGAAAACACACACGATCTTACGAACGCTACTAAAACATAATAAATATTACGAATTTACAAAAAACATCCAAGCCATGTCTTGAACCAACGAGGTTCGGCTCTGCAGAACGTTACATAATATAACATATCGTACGAATTCGGCTGTGAATATTTTCGTATAATACTATTCCAATGAGCCCAGGTTGGATCAGCACACAGTGAAGAAATGGTGGAAAAATGAATGACGAGACAATATTTTCCTCAGGCGTTATTATTTTTCTGGACACACAATAAAGCAGGAAACGGTGGGATAATAGTTCAGTTCTTTGAATTAATTATAAATAGGTTTTATATGAATGGCCTCTAGCATCGGTCTAGTTTCAGCATTGCTCAATGTAAGTTACGCGTCTTCATTCATGAAATGACACATTGCATGCAAACAGGTAGGAGCCTATGGGCACAGTTCGGACTATCATTTTTAAGAATATGTTTTATTATAGCAACACGTCGTGTATAAGCAGTTTCTGAATTAATGAGCCTAAAACATGTTTTGAGTAATTCTTGTCGCTATTATTATTGTCTAACACAAGCGAATGGAACATGTATATGGGTAAACTTAAGACGGCAAATATTCTGTTATTTTTATAACAGGTTTCAAATTGTATTCAGTGGAGAAGTAGTTCATGTCCTGTTCATTCATGAAATGCAAGTATTTTCCTGTAGGAACCCTGGACAACATGGCGGAAACATTTCACGTTAATTGAAAACATCTTTGTTTCGTTCTACATTCTTTCAAAGTTAAAACCCTATATTACACTATAACACGTTCACTATAATAAATACAGTATCGAAAGTCGGGTTTAAACTGCATTAACCACTTTCACGGAGTTAGTAATCTGCGACTTTTTTTTTTACATTAATACGAAGTTACCATTTTACCAGTGCCTTTAGCGCAGAGGCCAAAAACATTTTTTTTAATTAACGTAACGATTTTAATAAATATATACACATATTGTTCCTTTTTGAAATACGAATTATTTTCATTCATACACCGATAGGTTTTGGCTAAGAGGATCCAGAACAGAAAGGATTAGCCATACTTAATATCTGTAGTCGATATTAACATTACAAATCTTAGTGCGAGGCAAACGAACGGACCAAACCACTCCTTGTCTTGATTAAGTTACAATGTAAGTTAAGGCTGCAATCAATTGTTAACTACTTCTTTCATAAACAAGTGACATTTCATTTCAAATAACAATAGAATGTAAGAAAACGGGCTGTAGGCTAATGTCAAGCAATCTGGTAAACATTGCATTTTGAGCAGTAGGGCAACGTAATCCTGAAATACTCAACTATAGCGGTGTCTATACTTGTCCCTCTAAACGTATACAGGTGTAAAAAGTAGGTCCCAAATGAAATCGACAAAAGTTTAAGATCAAACAAGCAAAATTTCACCTTCCAGGTAGAAAGCCTTACAACCGTCATCCCGGAGCTTCTGCAGCAGCAAGCCGAGAACAGAGCTCGCCACCCCGTTCTCCTGCCAGTCCGTAGTGGCCTCGTCATAAAGAAGCACCATGTCTGTCTTGCATCGCTTCACAAATTTCTCCTTATCCTCATTGTTGGGTATGATGGACCGGATGGGTAGATTTCCCTTCTTCAATCTCCGCAGCATCAAGCCCGGGATGGCTAGGTTGATAGCCGACTCGATATGTGAGGATTCGTAGAGCTCGTGAGCTCGGCAGTCCAGCAGAAGTAGCGAGCTCACACCGATCCCGGACTCCAGTTCTTCTTGAAGCCATTCCACACTTTTACTAGACATCATCTCATTCACGTCCCGGGAACCGTTCCAAAGATTAATTTTCATTAGGGAAATATGGAAATGGCTCTTTGCAGCAACATAAGTGTAAAATAAAAAGACGGCGCTAACTTCTACTCCTGTAGACACGCATAGAATTGCGTATCACTGATAAAGCAGCGGCACAGCTCGCATGGGCTGTCAGGAGCAATAAACACAGCACCAGACTAGAACACATTTAATAGAGTTTTTTCCACTCAGTCCGTAGAAATTATTCTGGATTCATTGAGATGCGGTCGATGTCCCTGTAAACTGGGGCCTTTTATTGGGCCGTTAGCTAAACGCCTTGTTATAAATCAGATCACAGAGTTAATTCCGCATGAATTACTGCTATAACACGTTATTCTAGCATGTTTGCCGTTCGAACGCCTCTCGTGTGTCATTCCCAGTATCCGCTGTGCCAGGCAGGCTGAACTAAAAGGGTTATGCAGACAGGAGGCAATTCACCGGAGGAGGAGTTTGGGAACAGTTAAAGATGCAGCCGCACAGGGAAGGGGAGGAGGTTGCTTCGTTGAGTTCTTTCAAAAAGACATCGTGTTCCCTCTCTCCCTCTCATCACTTGGACAGCGCACAAAATATGGTCGATCATTACAACGACCACGTCTGGTTCCAGGGGTGACGAATGTGGAGAAGGCGTCTCTTGGCTTCTCCAAATACACGATTTGAGTACATTATTCACACCACATTTTGTGCAACCCCTGCCAGGTCCATTTCGAATCAATGGTAGGATTGAAATCAAAAACACATAGTAAAAACCATAACCTTTTAATGCGTGCTTTTCAGACTGGTATGTGTAGCTAATAGCTGTCTGTGGACACAGCCAATGCATAGACCTGACCGGTATCTCTTTAACGGGTTCCCTTTCTTAGCTACTGACTCACCCTCCCGACCTGAGAACAATCATTATGAATGGACCGCCCCTGATTGAAAAAAATCAGTCTTGGTTGATAAAAACCCATGATAAAATCGGAATGAAATTAACTTGTAATTGACCGCAGGCAACGCAGCCATGCGTTTCACTTTAAGCGGCGTCTGTCTGTGTGAGGCTGGTCAGTCTGTAGGCTACATGTGGACCAGGAGTCCTCACAATATAGTAAAACCTGACACGTTGGTCCCCTCGAGTTTTTTAAGACGATTCCCGCTGGGATTTGTTTTGATAAATTTAGATGAAAGGTAAAACCAACTATTGGGCTTAGTGTTGTTCGGATTGGGGTTAGTTTTAGGTTAAGACAATTTGAGTGACATTTAAGGCTATTGCATACATAGTTCGGTTACTGAGGTGAAGATTCAGGTTGGGTTTTGGGAACAGGTACACAAATGTCTGGTTTTCTGGTCCTCCACAAGGAAAAGAAAACGTGAGCGTTTGTGTTATCCACGGCTATGTGTACATGTGGGACCTGGCGTGTACAATAAATATATTACATCCAAGGTTAAGGCTAGGTGTGTGTGCGCTTGTGGAAAACATAGTCTCTTTCCACCGCTGTTTATAAGCTACAATTGTACAACTATTCTTCTCCTGCCGTCAAACACCCACACCCACAAATACTGTATAAACACACTGCCAGCTG
The DNA here is from genome assembly GCA_016801125.1 of Novumbra hubbsi. Lineage (NCBI taxonomy): Eukaryota > Metazoa > Chordata > Actinopteri > Esociformes > Umbridae > Novumbra > Novumbra hubbsi. The sequence continues at coordinate 5,099 of JACXGK010015303.1, read as the reverse complement.
CAGGCCCGAAACCGTAGGCAGCCAGTGGCAACAGACAATGACTCTTTATCTCCCCGTCCCAATGACTTAGCTACTTCAGACATCCTGACAGCTCTCATCCTAACATCCTATCAACAGCAGGCTACTACCTTGCGGAAGCTATTCACCAACGTCTACAGCTACGAAATCATTAACCGCGCCTATTTATATGATTCCTCTTATTAAACCTAAGCATATCCACAAATCTACATGCCCAAATTGAACTTAAAACTAAAAGGCCCATCTGAGATTCTTATGAACATTTACAATGTAGGCAATATTACTATTTTGTCATTAAAAGCAGAGAAACAGTGGAAAATAGATCGGATATAGTATTGTCGCTTAGACATCTGTCTAAACATCGAAACAACGCTGTGTTGGTACAAATACATCGGAAGCAGAGCTTGTGGCGGCTTTGTCGTTTTAGGACAGTAAATTTGGGAACACTTTTGTCATTAGTGAATCCAGCGGAAGCTGTAACAGGCCGACCTATATTTGGCGTTGATGGTGCTGACACGGATCCGCAGTTGGGCTCCAGGTTTTGTGGTGTTGCAGGTTTACTGGATGGAAGAACGTAGGCCTACTCGCTCCACAGCTAGCTTCAAGGTCCAACAATCCCTTTAGTTAGTTCAAGCAACTGGAGGTTGTCTTGAACCTATGAATTAACACCTTTCAGCATAAATCATAACCTGAAACACCTAATTAAAGATTTGTCATTCTCCACGACGAAATCTGCGCAGTTACGAGGCACTCGCGTATCAACCCAAAGCCGAAGTTCTTTAGAAGAGCAAGATCCGCCTCACCCAGTGACACTGGTTTATTTATCTTTTCACTAGTCAATTTGAGACCGTTAGCTAATCAAGATGACAGCCACCTGAAATAATAACGACCATTTATGATCTCCAAGTAGGTCGATACGATAGGCAGAAATAAGAGATAGAAAATGCAAAATGTAAACAAATATTTTATTTAATCTTAAAATCAAATTTGATCCTACGCACGTTTTATGAAAGAAGGCCAGTGTTTCTTCACTCTTCTAGCTGAGTTGATAATGTTTTATAATAGCGAATAGGCAACTCAGAGGTTTGTAGTGTATGGCCGTATGGCCGTAGTACAATACGGTTGTTTTTTTAAATAAACAACGCGGCGACAAAAGCCCCTCTCTAACTCCTATTCACTTCAAAGCAATATTTAGCTTCGCGATTTGTGCAGCTGAAGGCTGACACAATTCTGTGGTGAAAATCACTGCATGGCCTCAGGAACACTTTTTAAAACCATTGTCTGTGAACGGAGTATCCAAGTTGCATCCAAGTGAATACGCTACCATACAGAAAATAAACAAGATCCAGAAACGGTTCCGCCTTCTCAGGGCCAGAGCTAATTTAAAATTGACTGAGGCAAAGTGGAAAATTGTGGTCTGACGAATCAGACATTTAAATAATGTTTGGGAATTATATACACTGCATTCTCTGGACTAAGGAGAGGAACCATTCTGCTTGGTATCAATGCAAAGTTCAAAAGCCAGCATCCATGATGGTATGGGGGTGCATTAGTGCACATGGCATGGGTAACTTGCACATCTGTGCATTAATGCTAAACACTATACACAGGTTTTGCAGCAACAAACCCGTCCATCCATCCATGTCTTTTTCAGGAAAAATAATCTTGCGTATTTCAGCAAGACAATGCCAAACCAAATATAGGGATGGTTTGCACATCATTGCATGCAGAGTCCCAATTGCTTTGGAATCAGGATGTTAATAGAGTTACATATTATTTAAACACAGAGTAGTGTGTTTTTCTCACTTAACTACAGGACCAGTCAAATGTTTGGACACTCACTTCAACAGGTGTGTCCAAACATTTGACTGGTAAAGTATATTGGGGTCAAAAACACCCCTATACAGTAGTTAAACCTGATAAATGTAACTAATAGAGACATTCTTTTGTCTAAATAATGTTTAGGTCACAATTTGCAATCGGGGTTAGGGTTACAATTCATTGGGGAATTTTTTTTTTTGGGTCAGTGTTAGGTCAAGGTCCCTGCTAAGACAGAAAGAGACAGTATGTGCCTCTTGTGTGTAGATCATTCTGTACATGTAGGGGCCAGATGCCCCCACAAATAGTAAAAACCTTACAAATCCTTCTCCAAAGTTTTTCTGACAGGTCCCCAATAGCAGAGATGCCAAATCTTATGTCAAAACTGACAATAAGTCATTCTGTTTGAACCATAAAGGCATTATGGGGCTGGGTTGGAGCTAAGGGATTGAGAACCTGGGCTCTAAGTTCCATTCCCTCTCAGGAACAGAAAACCATATCAATCAAGAGGAGATGGAGGAAGAGGAGGAAGAGCGAGAGAGGAAGTGGGAGGAGGAGATGGAGTAAAAGGAGAGGAGGAGGAACTGGAGGAAGCAGAGGAAGGAAATGTTAACAGGAAATGAGGCAACAGGGAGTCGATGCCAAGCGTAGTCCGAGAGTCACTAGAAGTCTGTCTTGAGGGAGTTATGGAAACACGCAATCTCTTTGTTTACGGCACCTTACTAAAACAGCATAGTCAGACTCATCTCCCGTGGGCAGAGTCTGCGAGTTAATCACAGAGATTACAGTCATACTGTCTGGTTGAAGTATTTCAACCTCAAGAAGGTTGCCAAAGTGTGTTCCTTTAAAACTGCAGTCCAAAGGCAGCCATGCACTTTACAAGAGTTGTTTTTACTTTTTTTATGTCTGAACTGTTGGAATGTGCCACGCATAGAAGCCATTGGTGTGTGTGCATAGGGTAGGTATCAGCATTGTAGGAAATCTGTCTGAAAGCCCAATCCACATGAAGCCTATGGCAACAGCCAAACAAAGAAGAAAATGCATCCAGGTGCTATCAGCTTCAGTAAGAGTCCCAAAGAAAATGCAACAATGAACACACACAACCACTCAGACACATGCATGCATACACCAACTTTGTGGGCAACACATGCTGTACATCGCAGAGGATTCCTTTAGGTTTCCTCTCTAGCAAACACACACACAGATGGAGAGCAGTGGAGCATGCTAGTAGTAATCAAAACTAGTGTTTGAATGTGTATGTGTGTGTAGTCCTTTTCATGCCACCTCTTCCTAGATGACGGAGCGGACTGATGGAGCAGTGTGTGTGTGAGTGTGTGTGTAGGCCCTCTCCCACCCCCTCTTCCTAGCTGATGGAGTGGTCTGATGGAGCAGTGTGTGTGTGTGTGTAGGCCTTCTTCCACCCCCTCTTCCTAGCGGATGGAGTGGTCTGATGGAGAAGTGTGTGTGTGTGTGTGTAGGCCTTCTTCCACCCCCTCTTCCTAGCTGATGGAGTGGTCTGATGGAGCAGTGTGTGTGTGTGTAGGCCTTCTTCCACCCCCTCTTCCTACCTGATGGAGTGGTCTGATGGAGAAGTGTGTGTGTGTGTGTGTGTGTGTGTAGGCCTTCTTCCACCCCCTCTTCCTAGCTGATGGAGCGGACTGACGAAGTGAGAGGCCCTCTGTAAGGGGAGCTGCTCTCTCTCTTCCTCATTCCTTTCCTTCTGTCTCTTGTTCTCTCTCTTTATGACTGTCTGTTGTCCTCTGTGACTGTCTGTAACTCCATGTCCCACATTCTCTCTTCCCCATGTCTGTCTGTTGTCCTCTGTGACTGTCTGTCTCTCCAAGTCTGTCTTTTTTCCTCTGTGACTGTCTGGATCTCCGTGTCCCACATTCTCTCTTCCTCATGTCTGTCTGTAGTCCTCTGTGACAGTAAAAAAAATCTCTGATTCAAACACGGAGAGACTTACGATCAACTCCCATTGTGATTTACAGACATTGCACCACTTCGAAATTAGCATACATTTAATCACAGATGATAAATGACACATATGACACACCCATAACAGATGCAGGAGCAACCATCATCAACCAATGAATTGACAGCTTTCAGGGGTATTATGGTTCTGGCCTGCTTGGCTGCCCCTGGGCAAGGCCAACTGGCCTGCCCACCAGCTGAATCTGGGCCGCAAAATGGTCCTGCAATACCAAGATACAACACCTGAGCAAATCCACCTCAGAATGGCTCAAAGATGGAAGACTATGAAATCACTTTCCATACATCCTCCAAAACCTCAGCAACACAAATACATGCGCAAGGACATGGGTTGTGGACTCGGCGCTTAACACATTAACATATTAGAACATATTAAAACAACTCTCCAGGCTGAGCATCAACAGACTCACTGACATGTTGGGCGTCATGGTTGCCTGATCAGCAAAATGGTTGCCTGATTAGTTCCGACCTGGCAGACTGGTAGTCTGAAATCAATCGCCTGAAGTAAAAAAGGTAGTAGTCTACAGTAAGTATTCCAGAATGAAGCTCTGCTCTTATATGGTATTTTATTATATAGAGAACAAGGTGCAATTTGGGAAACAACCTAAGAGTCCAAACTGTGGCTCAAAGCCGCATCTGGTGTGGACTACATCTGGTGTGGACTACCCCTGGGGACAATCAAGCGGTTTTAGGACTAAATTACATACTTTGGAAACCTCACATCCTTTATGAGCACAAAGACAGAAATCAACATTCAAAACCAGAAATCCCTAACCGAAATCACAAACCCCATCTAAACCAGAAATCCTTCATCAAAATCACAAACTCCAGCTAAACCAGAAACTGACACTTTAAATTAGTAGCAGAAGCCCCAGACATCACACCACCATGTTAACAGAATAACACAGGCACTATGTGAATATGGAAAACCTGATGGGTTGAGTTCCTAGCTAAGAGCTAGTTTCGAGAGTCAATACTAAGTCTGGTTGTTAGCTTCTTGTCTTGGGATTGGGTTGATAGCTTCTTGTCTTGGATTTGGGTTGGTAGCTTCTTGTCTTGCGTTTGGGTTGGTAGCTTCTTGTCTTGGGATTGGGTTGATAGCTTCTTGTCTTGGATTTGGGTTGGTAGCTTCTTGTCTTGCGTATGGGTTGGTAGCTTCTTGTCTTGGGATTGGGTTGATAGCTTCTTGTCTTGGGATTGGGTTGATAGCTTCTTGTCTTGGATTTGGGTTGGTAGCTTCTTGTCTTGGGATTGGGTTGATAGCTTCTTGT
>JACXGK010015302.1:0-10562 GCA_016801125.1 Novumbra hubbsi | reverse complement strand
AAATCTGCCGATTTGCTTTGGCTGCCCGTAATGTTTGACTTAAATGTGTGTTATTTACTAATTGTTCCCACTTGGTTGACGCCTCAGGAATATCGCCAGGCAATACACTGATTAAGATGCATCATCGCACAATTCATCCCGTGGTCGTTTTTATACCTCTTGTAGACTATCGATGATGACTTATTTTTCCTGAAGGTCTCCTCCCATGTTGCAATGCATTTGCCACCCGAAGGGGGAATATGGACTACAGGTATTTAAATCATAGTCCACATCTTTTTGGAGAGGTTTCCCAATGTTTAGTAGCTCTTTAAAAGAATCAACTGATCCTAAATCAGTACTCAATCAATAAATTACATTTATTTTGTCCTTTTTCCATTGGTAGTTGTCACGAGGTGAGTTTACTTATGAGCAGGCAAAGACAGGATCGATGCGCAGTGGCTTTGACTCTTGATTCCAGGAATATCGGCTTAATCTGTGTTTTGGACTTTGTGTCATTGTCCTCCAGATAACGGAAATAAATGTATAATCTGCAGAACTTAATGAGAACAAGCTCTTTGAAAAACAATATTTGTTGTGTAATTTAATGTTTCTTTGGCATAAGGAGTGCATAGGGCCAGCTGCAGGCATAAATAACAGTCCCTGAGGGGCCCCGACCGCTAGGGGGCCTTGACCAATAGAGGAGAGGAGGGCCCCCAAGAGACTGGAGCCGGCACTGACTGCGAGCATCATTTTAGCGACATGGACGTGACCTGCATGAGTGTATCTATAGACTCTAAAAGCACGGATGTGGTGGGCTAACGAGTTGTACTAATCAGTCCATGTCTTGTCAGTGGTAGTGAGAGACAGGTTGTCAATGTGGATACTTCCAGACCAACGACCATTAAAATTGATCGGACAGAAGGCAGTCTTATAGAATCCCTGCCACTTATCGGAGGAGCTGCACGGGCCGACTAATTTGTAGTGGTAATTTACGTCGGCTTTCTCTGTCTACTCTCGTTGAAATGCCATATTGACCTCTCACACGCTCTCCCCCTCCCCCTCTCTCTTGCCTCGCTCACACACAAACACCACCCTTTCGCGCACACATTTCTCCCCAGTGCCACTTTATTGAAGAAAATTACATGGTGTGTTCCTTCCAAACCTGCGGCTCGTTAGTCCCCGCACTAAGGATCGCTCCGTTCCTCCTCGTCGGCAAAATGGGCTCTTACGGTCTGGTCTCGAACGCAGCGGTTTGACATTTCCCTGAACGAGGGGGAATCCCGACAGCACCCGAGTTCCGGATGATTAGGACTCGGTATAAAACCCTAGAAAAACGATGGTCATTAAAAAGATGACCGTTATGTTTATAATGTTACAAGTGCTAAAATAGGCATTTTTACCGAAGGCGCGTCATCACAATTCGTCCGCTTGTCAGATAAACCTGACCTCGGGATGATTTAAACGCTGAGCACTGGCGCAGTGATATGTTAATTATGTGCCATTTAAGTTTGTGCGCTGCATCACAATACGTAGCCATGAAAGCCAATTAAGTCCTTCAGTATTTCATTGCCCATGAATGCTTTTTCTACTTGGTCTAAGAAAATGCACCAGAGAGAGAGAGAGAGAGAGATACACACACATACTTCCTGTTTCTGTTTTAATTGGCCCTCTGGACTGTTTAATTGCTCTGTGTGACTGTGAGGGGCCTTAACCCCCTGCCACACAACCCAACACACACACACTAAACCCAGAGACCCACACCTGTCAGTCAGGATCTGCCAAACCCCTGTTATATGAGTGTAAAGGTCACACGCCCGGAAAAACAATGAAACTCCCCTCTAACACACGCGCATCTTTTGCACGCTTCCTTGAGGACAGAAGGATTATTGTCCACAGGTGAACTGCATGTAGTGCTCCAAGGTAAATTATATTCCTATTTAGGGCACTACTGCATTAGGGAATGGGGTGATGTTTGGGACATATGTCATACCTGACCTTTAGAGTCATTCCATCTCCTGGGCCACCTTCTGAGACATCTGGTCCTGACACACACACGTGTTCACACACGGACCGGAATGCATTCACGTGTACACACGTTTACACAATAATTGATCAACAACAGAATGTAGTAACACGTTAAATTGCAAAGTGTTTGTGGTGGAAAATGTACTTGTTTCCTATTAGAAATCAAGTAATTGAGAAAGGCCTTTGTGTGTGTGTGTGTGTGTGTGTGTTTCTGCTCTTCTCATTGAATGGGAAATGCTTGTAGCAGCTACAAGTACAGCTATGTTTAACTTCTCATGGCCCGCAAATGAGGTTGTGATGGTCTGATCAAGGCCTTTCAGGTCATGTACTGTATGCTGAATAGACACCCCAGGTCTGATTTAGGTTGTGATGGTCTGATCAAGGCTTCTCAGGTCATATACTGTATGCTGAATAGACACCCCAGGTCTGATTTAGGTTGTGATGGTCTGATCAAGGCCTTTCAGGTCATGTACTGTATGCTGAATAGACACCCCAGGTCTGATTTAGGTTGTGATGGTCTGATCAAGGCTTTTCCGGTCATGTACTGTATGCTGAATAGACACCCCAGGTCTGATTTAGCATCTGATGGACAAGAAGTTGTCCTACAGAGAAGTTGTTCATCTGAAACTGAAGGAGTGATGCTGTTTGTATGAAACTGATTCTCTAGGCTGTGGTTGAGTTCGTCATGCCACACACACGTTTTCCTCTTCCCACGGTCAAAACACACATACATCAGCCCTCTATATCACCAAACACAGGTAATATAACCTGCTCTCCTTTTTTACACTTGGTGGGTAGATGTAGTTTCATCCATTTACTGTTCTGACTACCTACAAATATCTTGCCCTGTGTGGGTGTGTGTGTGAGACTGTGAAAATAAGTCTATATAATGAGAAACTCTTATCACCACTCAACAGCCTGTCAGCTCGCTGCTATTAGCTGTAACCATGGCAACACTGTAGGTCCCATTAGAGTGGCAGTGTTGACTCTAAGCTCTCATTGGTCCCCCCGGAACCCCAATGCTTTCTGGGAGGAATGTTAAGTCTTAAGAATGAAAGGTGTGCATCTTAAATGGAACCTCATCTCTGCTTTACCCCGCAGAGAATTACCTGCACTAGGAAGTAGGCAGTGGTGGGGTATGTAAAACAAAGTTAGGAATTATAAACCAGGAAGGGATAGGAAATGTTTATTTGAATGTGTCTGTCAGTAATGAGAAATACATTTTTGTTTTTATACTTGACTCGAGGTAGTCCTTCAGAATGTTCTGTAAAGTCAAGTTGGTAGAGAGAAAAAGACACAAAGAGACATAGACAGAAAGATTGAGACAGACTATTGATTATTCTGGTTTCTATTATAACGCTCTATTGTGAATTAATTTTTTCTGTTTTCTGTTCTTACGTCACGCAAATTAAGTAATATTAATTAGAGGGAAAGAGAGTGAGAGACAGACAGAGAGACAAAGAGACAGAGATGGACAGAGAAAAAAAGAGAGACAAAGACAAACAGAGTGAGACAGAGACAGAGAGAAAGAGAGATAGGCAGAGACACAGAGAGAGAAAAAAAGAGAAAGACAGACATTTATTCACTACTGAAAATGCATAACATTAGAGTCAGGTGCAAAAGATTAGAACATCGTTAGAGGGGACTGGGGAGGAGCCGGTTTTATTAACACCTCAGACATTTAGTTTGGTTTGCTCTTTATTGTTAAACTGAGTGAAATCACCATGGTGAGATTAAAATGGCTCTCTGAGGCCTTCAGAAAGAAGGTTGTAGATGCATATGAGGGATTCAAAAACAAAAGCATCTTAAGGTTGCCCATGATATGTACTTTTGAGAGTATTGAGATGTACCTCATGATGTGTTATTTAGAGTATTGAGATGTACCCCATGATGTGTTCTTGAGAGTATTGGGATGTACTCCATGATGTGTTATTTAGAGTATTGGGATGTACCCCATGATGTGTTCTTGAGAGTATTGGGATGTACCCCATGATGTGTTATTTAGAGTATAGGGATGTACCCCATGAAGTGTTCTTGAGAGTATTGGGATGTACCCCATGATGTGGTACTAAGAGTATAGACAGTAGATCAGACAGGCATTACAACATGGATGGTTTCATCCTCAACACATCACTCTGGCCCAACACTTGATTACCTATAACATAAAATTATACAAAACACCCCCACACCCACACAGGCACACACACACACATACAGAAAATTGCATGTGAACACAACTCAATCAAGATTAAAAAGGAGCGATCAGAGGAGGAAGATGAATGGTTATTATGTATGAAGACTTCAAAGAGAAACCAACTGGTAGATCTACAGACACTGGCTGGAGACTGAAGGGTTCTCCAGGGTAAAACATACACACACATACACACACACACATGCAATATTAACAGGATTTGAGAAGGTATTGAACAAGAGAGAGAAATGAGAGCAGCCTGAGAGAAAGAAAGGCAGAGACAGAGAGAGACAGTAAGGACAGAGGAAGGGAGAGAGGTGAGAGAGTAGAAAAATAGAAGAGTAATGAAAGGGGGAGAGGGCCAGAGGGGAGGGGGGTGAGACGGGCAGAGAGGAGGGAGAGACAGCACTGAGAGGGGGAGAAAAGGATAGAGAGAGGGCCAGAGGGAGAGGGGGAGAGTCAGACAGGGAGAGGGGGAGAGACAGACAGAGAGAGGGGGAGAGACAGACAAAGAGAGGGGGAGAAAAGGAGAGAGAGAGGGCCAGAGAGAAAGGGGGAGAGACAGACAGAGAGAGGGGGAGAAAAGGAGAGAGAGAGGGCCAGAGAGAAAGGGGGAGAGATAGACAGAGAGAGGGGGAGAAAAGGAGAGAGAGTGGGCCATAGGAAGAGGGGGAGAGACAGACAGAGGGAGGATGAGAAAGGGAGAGAGGGAAGGAGAGAGAGAAGGAGAGTGAATGAAGCTGTTAAATTCAACATCAAACACCGAGTCGGCTCAGTGGGGGGCCTCTGTCAGACTGATGTCCTTTCTACTGGGCGTCTGCTCGGAATGTGTGTCCGTGTGTGTGTGTGATGTTTGTGTGGGTGTCTGATGTTTGTGTGTTTCATGTTAGTGTGTATCAGTGTGCGATGTGTGTGTGAAAGTGATGTTTGTGTGTGTGCGTGATGTTGATGTGTGTGTGTGTGATGTTGGTGTGTGTGTGTGTGATGTTGGTGTGTGTGATGTTGGTGTGTGTGTGCGTGATGTTGGTGTGTGTGTGTGTGATGTTGGTGTGTGTGTGTTGACGGCAGGGCCCCCTGCACCCCATTCGGTTCTCCCTGTGGAGCGCAGAAGGCCTTCGCTTCCCGTCGATACCGCTGCAGCGTGATGACATCACCAGAACAAGAGGAGGAGGGAGTGACTGGAGGAGGGAGGGATGAGGAGCGCGGAGGAGAGAGGGATGAGGAGCGCGGAGGAGAGAGGGAAGGGCTGATAACCAGGGCGGCGACACAAAGATGGCGACCGCGTCCACCGCGGGACGTCCGCGGGAGCCCCGAGGACCGGACGAGTCAGAGCCGTCGCCGCGTCCTCCCCCGGCACCCTCGCGGCAGGATGACGACGGGCCGAGCCGCCACCGCCGAGCCCGACGACGCCACGGTAAGGAACAGCCCTCGCCGCCTCCCGACGCCCTCGCCGCGTGCCACAAAGCCCGTTGTTCTCGTGTCGCGATCCGCTTGTTGTCCTGTTTTCCCTCCTCTTCTAATCTAATAACAGCCTTCTCCCGACTCTTTCTTTCGCTCCTTTCATCATGGCCCTCGCGGTCCTTCAGTATCCCAGGCCTTTCTCAGCATCAAAGGGACCACATCAATTGGTTTGACTGCCAGCCGAGAGTCCAGAAAAAAAGCCATCGCAGCAAAGATCACGACGCGCTTTCAAGCCGATTTTCATCTTTGCCTCGCTGGAGTTTTTCCTCCTAGTCCGTCCCGTTCCATCCGTCCATCTCCCGTCCCCTTCCCCTCATCCACTCATCCCGGGTTGCGGAATCCCTCGGAACCCAGACGCCATTGTCTCCCAAAGACACGGCGTTCTTCCACATTCTCATTCTGGAACCAAATGGAATGCGTTTTTGCAGATCTTTTTTGTAGAGGAAACATTTTCTGATTTCTTTAGGGTTCTCCTTCCTGCAGCGGGCAATGGGTCGTTTCTCTGGGATTCTGGGTGACAACACGTGAAACAATATTTGAATAAGCGTCAGGAGGTAAATCTTTTAATCCAGTGTAGCTAATCCCGCTTTGCAGGAGGCCATATTGGTCTTTCTATATTCACCCCGTCACAATACACATCAGCAGGACGCCATGGCAGACACTCTGACACTCCTCCTGTGTTCTTTCTCTCCGGGCCTGAGTCGGGCTGAAAAAGAACAAGGGATGAATGAACGGGTTTATATACCTCTGTCATTTCTTTGCTTTCTCTCTCTTTCTTATATTCCCGGGTTTATCACTCGGTAATGAGCATGTTCTGAGCGTCTGAAACGACAAACCTACGATTTTCAGGTTTTAATTGCGACAGGCAATTCGTCAGATTCATGCTAATGCGCTAACCTGGCAGAAATCTGATGCAGGCCAGCACTACTTTATTCATTCATTATTCTGAATCTCAGGACAAATATGGACACGGTTAATTTTCTTAGTTGAGGTGTCTCTTTGACTTGCTGTTAGCCAGCCTCTCCTGATGGCCATCCTCTGGGAGTGCAGCCCTTTTCTACATACTGCTCCTCTACACCAGGCGTGCTGGTCAGTTGTAGTCATCTACCTTGAGAATAGGGAGCCATTTGAGAGGTTTGCCTTTTTTCCCCCTGTGAGCTCTCTCTTTTTCTGTGGTATGTAATGAAGATGTCACTTCTATTTTCAGTTGCTAAATGGCTCTTTGTGTGAGAGAAGATAAGCCTGTTTCAGTCAGGACCCATTTGGACTCCTAAATCTGCCCTAGCAGCTGGAACAAAGGACCCCAGGCCAGGACACACAGATCAAGGGTGTGTCTCAATACATTCGACTTGGTTCCTCCTCTAAGACCTAGTGACAAAGGGTTAGTCTTAATACTCTCAACTGGATTCCTTCTCTGGATTATTTTTATGGATTCATTATTTATAAATAGTCCGCCAGCAGGCCTTAATATGTTGATAGTGATATAGAGTTAGCTTTTCAAAAGAACCTGCTACATGGAAAAATAAAATGTAAATCCATTATAAACGTTTGCTACAGAAAACCATGTGTTCTCAGTTCCTAACCAATCAGCTATCTGGATAGCCTAGTGGTTAGGGGTTGTTCCAGTAAATTCAAGTTTAGTCAGTTTGAATCCCCAGGCCGAAAATAAAATATGTTGTGTCACTGACCAAGGCACTTCACACCAGATGTTCCTGTAAACTGCTCCCGATATGAGCAGCTGATAACTCACTTAAATGTAAATGCAGTTACAGTAGAGCTTGGCAAGGACAAATTATGTGTATTATTTAGCATGGATGAGCCAGGGGCCTGTTCTGTGTCAGGATGGTTAGGTAGCCATAGCAACAAAAACAGGAAGCTGACACTTGGTTTATCATAAGGTGTTTCTGAGTTGTTTTTGTTACTCATTTCACATCTCAGTTTCAAAAATGTTGTGTTTTTAGAAACAGAGATTTAATTTACAGCTGTTAATTTACTGGGTTTCCTAAACCCTCCTCTGGCCTCCCAGTTACATTTGTGTTTTTATCTGCTTGAAATTACACAACTGATTGCATAAATCAAAGGCTTGATTAATTGACTATTTTTTTGTACAAGTACAAGTGGTCCAATTAGTGAAGGTCATTGAAAGGTCACAGGTTGTAATGCTCAAGTTGACAGGCTAAAAAAGTAAAATAAACTTGTCGGTACGTCCTTGAGCAAGGCACTTAAACTAAACTGCTAAGCTCATCTTGTAAGTCAGTGCGGATGTGAGCATCTGCTAAATGACTAAAACATAAACCTTTAATGTCATCAGCAGACTTACTCACTAAGCAATCCTATTTGATCCACAGGTTTTATAAACGGGTTACCAACTCAGATAGAACAGGACAAATATATTTTTGTCATTCCCATGGTTTACTCTATCATTTACCATGGCTCTCAGCCAATCAGCATGCAGGGTTTGAAGCACCCTGTATAGGATTTCAAATAGACCAGACCGTCCATTCATTGTTTTCTTTTCACCACATTGTCTGATGCCACAGTCATGCTTTGATTGAATGTCAATTTAGGCCTTGTATTCTGAAGAGACAACAGCATCATTAATAGATTGTTCACTGTTATCTCCCATGGCGACCGCATTCCGTGGGTCAAGTCACGTATTCCGGAGACAATAGGGTTTATGACAGGAACCTGTCCTTGAGGGTGTTCCAGCGTTACGTCACACGCACACACACACACACTACACAAATGCGGTATACATGAATGCAAACCCATATTGTGCCTTTTATCTGACTTGTTTATTTTCAGGTAATAAAGTGTGTCTGTGCGTGTGTGTGTGTGTAGATGTGGTTGCGTGTGTGTGTGCATGCATGTGTGTATTCTATTCTTTGACCTGTTTCCTTGAGCTCAGCAGGTGTGTTCATTGATTTGTATTCTTGTCAGGTGGAGGACCTTATCATATGCGTCAGCGCTACATTATGACATTATAAACCACATGGTATCATTAAGGAGAGGCCAGCAGAGGGAATGTGTGTGTGTGTTTGTGTGTGTCTTTTGTGGGAGAGGTCACATGGAGAGCAAAAAAGGCAGTTGGAATGGGGGGGCAGTAAGTGGATTAAAACGCACATACATCCTTAAGGAGTGGGGGGGTTAGGTGTGTCTTCAGCTCCCCAGCGAGGTGACCTTTGGTTCAGCTAAGGGCACAGACTGAGTTCCCTTAGGAACACACACACACATACACACACATGCAGAAACAGAGGGTCGTTATTGATTTATAAGCAGCAACATGCCAACTAGATATGGTAAAAGGTCAAACTGATCCGTCTCCTTTACACCATCATTACACTGGCACAGCATTGTCTCCACGCTGGGGAGTGTGTGTGTGTGTGTGGTTGGATGAGGACGTTCTTGACATGCTAGCATGTACATGCATGTACAGTGCAGCGTGTGGTGGGGGGTGAAAGGAGAATGGACAGAGGACCCTCCTGGATAAACAACCTAACAAACAGGGGAAAACTAGTTCCCGCAACTGACTCGCGTATTTTTCAGGGGGTGAAGCAAGGAGATGCTCTATGGTGGCTTCTGGTTACCGTGGTTACATTGGTAACTATGGTTACCGTGGTCACGGTCGTTACTGTGGTCACCATGACTACAGGGGTTATTTCAATATTGCAGTCATTAAGCAGCCTGCGTTGGGTACACTCAGCTGTAGTCGGTACATCTTTATTAATGGAGGTGGAAGTGCAGGTCCTGGAGAACTGGGTGAGGTGGGACTCCAGGTGAGGCACGGCATCCTGGACATGTTGCAGGGGTGCGGTGGTACCTGCACCTGTATCACTTCCTGTGTGAGGTGAGGTCTTGCTCTATGGATGTTGTAGAGCAAGGGCGTGCAACTGAACCTGCTGGAAGCCCAGTGTTTTCTGGGATTCGTTTTTTTCCTTTTAATTCAGTGTTCACTCAAGACTCACACAATGAGGTGAGGTGAGGATGTTTTGTGGTCACATTTGGACCTGACAGGGTGGATGGGAGGATCTGAAGGATCACTGAAACAGTTAGGAGGATCTGACAGATCACAGTAACCATTAAGAGGATCTGACAGATCATTGTAACTGTTAAGAGGATCTGACAGATCACTATAACTGTTAAGAGGATCTGATGGATCACATTAACAGTGTAGAGAAGTTCCAGGGGTTACCATGGTAACCGTGATGATGTGATATTTTTCTCTACATGTCTGTGTCTCTCCGGTTCCAGGCTGGTATGGGCAGGCAACCCGTGGCCAGGAGGTGTGCCCCACCTTCGTGATGTCTGGGTGGAGAGGGGCACCAGCGCCCTGGAAGAGTAGTGGGTGGGGGCACCATTCAGGATGCTTGGGTGCAGCTGTTTTCAGGTAACGATGATGTCATAATGGGCGTTTGAAAAACACCTGTCGAAATACCTTGAAATCCTGTACATAAACTTTTGTTTATTGTTGTGTCTAATGACATTTCATTTGATATGAGGGATCACACACGTCTCATCATAGAAAACTTCTATGAGAAGATGTGATGATTGCTGTATGTCTTCCTACCTGCAGATCTTTCCCCACTGGGACTGGCTTACTTAGCTGATGACATGGGTTAGCTTTGGCATGGTCGCTTGAGGAAACAAGGATATCCCAATGGATCCAGGTCATAGATCAGCCATCCTAAACCTAGACTGTAGTGGGAAGTTGGCACTATTTAAGGTCGCCTTGGGCTGCTGTACAATGAGTATAATTTAAGTTTGATGTCAGTTCTACACTATATTTAACCCTGGTAGTCAACAAAAGCTATGGTCGATTGAAATTGGAATTGAATATAAGTCGCTTCACTAATTAGTCTACTTTTATTGTTGAATGGCCCACCCACCACCCATTTCCGTCACTCTC
>JACXGK010015300.1:0-10570 GCA_016801125.1 Novumbra hubbsi | reverse complement strand
TGGCGGACAGTTTCCCGGAAGTTCTCTCGGAGTTCACTGACTTTACGCACGAGAAGGAGTACAATGACAACCTGACTTTTTACTTAGTCTTGGCTTTGGCTGTAGTCTCGTTTCTGTTCATCACGTGTTTAGTTGTTATTATATCTGTTAAAATATACAGATGGAGACAGTCCCGCATCCTCTATGATTCCAGTCTCCCGGTTATTCCGTATTATCCACCGCGTTACGCAGACACTTTGGGGACAGGAACTCTACAGCACGTGTACAATTACGAGGTGTGCAGGACAACTGACTCCAGAAAGAGTGACTGTAAGTTCTCCAGACCCGGTAGTCAGAACGTGCTGATAATGGACCCCAGTTCTACAGGGACGATGCAGCGGATGCAGAGTGGAAATAACATCCTGGATGAACCAGACTCGCCACTGGAGGTCTGTTACATTTTTATATTTTCACAAAAAATGTATTTTCTATTTTGTAATGCTACATTTTCTACAAGTTCATTTAATTATTTTTGTTGAAAAGGTACGTTATATTGGCTGTTTACACATGGTGGTTTTAAAGAACGTTTCAGACCTACCAAATGCTGTATGTTGGAATACATTTACCCATTTGTAAAGGTGCAGTTGTGTGGATTCAACTCAGAGGGACGCTGTTGGTCAGTGTGTTGTAGTTAATAGCAGATAGACAGCAGTACCTCCCCCATCATCTCTATATATTACAGAGAGAAACACTCGCAGAGCGCATAGTCGGTGTTACAGAGGATATTAAACGCGTATACAACTTGCTGTATTTCTTTTGTTCCAGTGATCCGGGTTGCTTGTAGAAAACTGAGTTCTTTTCTGGAATCAAATCTGAGGGATTACTCTATTTTTACAACGGATTATGAAGTGCTTTTTGATTTATGTCGAAAGGATGTTCTGGCCCAGAACAATGACACAGCAAGTACTGTTGTTTATTTCGGTGCTCTGTCTCAGTTCAGTGGACGGACAGGTCAGTTATTCCATACCCGAGGAAATGGCGAAAGGTTCTTTAGTTGGTAACATCGCGCAAGATTTGGGTTTGGATATCAAAAGACTGATATCAGGAAATGCTCGTATTTATACTGGCGACAGCGCTGAATACATCGAAATGAATAAGGAAACGGGAGTTATTCTCATTAAAGAGAGAATAGACCGTGAAGCTCTCTGCGGACAGACGACGCCTTGTGCATTACATCTTCAGATCATTCTAGAGAACCCAATGGAATTTTACACCGTTACTGTTGAGATAACTGATATGAATGATAATCCTCCTATTTTTGAAAGGAGGGAAATTAATCTTGAAATCAGTGAGTCCGCAATAGTAGGAACCAGATTCGTCTTGGATAGAGCAATTGATGACGACGTTTCCGCTAATGACCTCCAAAGCTACTCACTTAAACCCACTGATAATTTTGTACTAAAAACACGAAGTCGATCGGATGGAGTAAAAAGCGTAGACATGATTTTACAAAAGCCTTTAGACCGGGAGCAACAGGAGGAGATATCTCTGATATTAACAGCCGTAGATGGAGGAGAGCCACAGCTATCAGGGTCGATGGAGATCCGTATCACTGTACTGGACATAAACGATAACGTGCCGGTCTGCTCTCAGGCAGAGTATAAAGCTAGTATTTCAGAAGAGGCTCCGAAAGGCACGGTATTAACCACAGTTAGCGCTTCTGACGCCGATGAAGGTTCTAATGGGAGAATCTCATACTCTATTCCCAAATCTGGAGGAGATCATTTGTTTGACGTTGATAAAGATAAGGGCGTAGTAAAATTAGTTGGCCATATTGATTACGAAAAAAACAAACATTATCAGATTGATATTCAAGCCAGAGATCAGGGAGGTCTGGCAGATTCTTGTAAAGTTATTATTGAGGTAACCGATACAAATGATAACGTCCCAGCTATTAATATTATGTCTAAATCAAATGTCATATCCGAAGATGCAAAACCCACTACTGTCGTAACAATGATTAATATTCAAGATCCAGATTCAGGTGAAAATGGCAAGGTTCAGTGCACAATTAATGAAAACATTCCCTTTTCGATAAAGCCCACTTCACATACGTTTTTTAGCTTAGTAACTGATAGTGAATTGGACCGGGAGAGAGACTCTGAGTATAACATCAGTGTGACGTGCTCTGATGAGGGCGTGCCCTCGCTCTCCAGCAGCGTCACTCTCACCTTACAGATATCAGATGTGAATGACAACGCGCCTGTCTTTGAGAGGAGCTCATATGAGGCCTACATTCTAGAAAACAACACACCAGGCCTCTCAGTATTCACAGTGAAAGCCAGAGATGCTGACTGGAACCAGAATGCCCGTGTTTCTTACATACTGGAGGACTCCACGATTAACGGAGTTCCGGTCTCCTCATATGTGTCCGTTAGTGCTGATAGTGGAGTCATCCATGCAGTGCGCTCTTTTGACTACGAGCAGATCAAGGAGTTTCAGTTCCACGTAAAAGCACAGGATGGAGGTTCTCCTCCTCTCAGTAACAATGTGACTGTGAATATAATGATCCAAGACCAGAATGACAACGCGCCTCAAGTTCTGTATCCAGTTCAGACCAGCAGCTCTCTGGTGGCTGAAATGGTGCCTCGTTCAGCAGATGTGGGCTATCTTGTCACTAAAGTGGTGGCTGTTGATGTGGACTCTGGACAGAATGCCTGGCTCTCATATAGACTCCATAAAGCGACAGACCGGGCGTTGTTTGAAGTGGGCTTACAGAATGGAGAAATAAGAACTATACGTCAAGTCACTGATAAAGATGCTGTTAAACAAAGGCTCACTGTTGTAGTGGAGGACAACGGACAGCCCTCTCGTTCAGCTACAGTCAATGTTAACGTGGCGGTGGCGGACAGTTTCCCGGAAGTTCTCTCGGAGTTCACTGACTTTACGCACGAAAAGGAGTACAATGACAACCTGACTTTTTACTTAGTCTTGGCTTTGGCTGTAGTCTCGTTTCTGTTCATCACGTGTTTAGTTGTTATTATATCAGTGAAAATATACAGATGGAGACAGTCCCGCATCCTCTATGATTCCAATCTCCCGGTAATTCCGTATTATCCACCGCGTTACGCAGACACTTTGGGGACAGGAACTTTACAGCACGTGTACAATTACGAGGTGTGCAGGACGACTGACTCCAGAAAGAGTGACTGTAAATTCTCCAGACCCGGTAGTCAGAACGTGCTGATAATGGACCCCGGTTCTACAGTGACGATGCAGCGGATAAAGAGTAACAATATAATGGATGAACCAGACTCACCAACAGAGGTCAGACATATTTGAGTTATAAAATATTTTTGTACATGTCTATCTTTCAGGGAAGTAACATTTCATGTACGTCTTGCTCATTCTGTTTTCCTCCGTTACGTTTGTCTAAATAGGTTTTAATTACATATAGTGTACGACCCCTACACTGTACGACCCCTACCTTGCCATGTCAACCATTACCAGAGCTGACAACACGGTCCTTGCGAACCGCGGCGTATTGTAGAATGTTTGTACTAGCTATCTGGAGGACCATCGGGGCATGGATTTGTCTTTTAAAGAACCTTCAATACCATATGGAAAACATTTCTCATTTATAAAACAGTTTATTTGGCAATAATAATAAATGGTGGATGCGGGCATAGACCCCGCTACCTCGCACAGGGCTGGCAACCGGAAAGCTCTGTTAACTCACAAGGCAAAGCACAATAAAGCACTTGCTTAGCATGTGACAGCCCGCCCACATTATCTGCGGCAATTTTAAGGCAATCCGAGAGGCAGGCAGCAACATGTTCCATTACTGAAAACACATCTTTATATACGGTCGCTGAAAGGAGAGTGATACTGTTCTTTCTCCGCTGAGTTCATAACGTTGGCTAGTAACCTACAATGTTGTCTGTTATTGTCTGTAACTTGTCTTACTATCGCAACAAGCTGTCTTATGACAACAGTAACATTTTTGTTGTTATCCCCAACGCAGTAGGGAAGTTTGACAGGAATATCAGATTTTCAACTATGCCACCATGTATGTAACCCTAACCCTAACCCTAACCCTAACCCAAACTGTACGTTTGATTTTACATGTTAGACAGTAAACAACATCTTCTTTGACTTCATTGTCAGATTTTAGTAATCTTGCCGTTATGAGGGTGATTTGCCTATTTAATATTTTTCAACTAACAACTAGAATTATTATCTATCTTGCCAATGAGTGTAAATATAAATATATTCGTGTGATTGTCAGCAAGAACACTTCTGCTATTCTCTATAGTTATTTTATTATTCTATTCGTCCACGAGTTATTAAATATCATTTTATTAAAGTTAATTTTATTAATTGACTTAAACGACATTAAATGTAGTGAATCTGTCTACAATACAAGGATGGCAGGCCAAAAAATGTGTGTTATATCAATTTATTTACGTTTGGGTTTTTTTAGCTTTCAGTTTTACACTTGCGGCTTATACGTTTGTAATAATTAGGCTACTTAACTAGTTTTCTGACTGGATACTTTTTTACTCTCATTTGAGTTGTTTCTTAAGTGGGATTGTTTTTCACCAGTACATTACCATCAGAACAACAGGTATTTATTTGTTTAAGTAAAGCTTTTTAGTACTCATCACATGCTACACCATAATGCATCGTGCACTTTTGTTTGAAGAAATCATGTTTCAGAAATGCCTTTCAATGTTTTTTCAAACACATTGTATTTTTCGCACTATCTTCATGGCCCGCAGTGGTTGAAAATGAGCCTGCATTTCTATTGGTATCTTGTACATTTACAGAGTAGCAGTTTCATTTAATGCATATTTCATTTGATACAGCTTTTTTGTTATTCTGATACATTAAATCTTTTTTTTATTATTTAGCAAACTAATAGTTTTTTCTCCATGGTGACAACAACCCTCCGAATAATATTTGAATAAATGTTCTTTTCTGTAATTGAGTGTGTTGAACTCGGAGGGACGCTGTTGGTAAGTGCTCTAGTTGTCGAATAAACTGGCAGTGGTACCTCCCACATTACCTCCATATATTACCCTCGTCGAGCGCAGTCGGGGGTTGATCACAGTAAGCACGGAGACACGAGGAGTTATTCCTTTGTTTCGGATATACGGATTATTGCTACATATTTGGAACGTGTTTGTTTCTTTCCGGAATTCGGATTAACGGAGTGCGGCACAATTCATAAGGGATTTTATGTTTTTTTGTGGTTCCATGGTGAAGATAAAATGTCTATCAGAACAATGATATGGCAAGTACTTCTGTTGATCTCGGTCCTCTTTTATATTCCGGCACAAGGGCAGGTTATATACTCAATTACCGAGGAAATGGAGATAGGATCTTTAGTTGGTAACATACTACAAGATTTGGGTTTAAGTAAAGAAAGACTGAAATCGGGGAAAGCTCGTATTTATGCTGGAGAAAACGCAGAATATATTGAGCTAAATAAAGAACGGAGTGTTCTTCTTGTAAAAAAAAGAATAGACCGTGAAACGCTCTGTGGCCAGACGACGCCTTGCGCATTGCATTTTCGCCTGATTCTAGAGGATCCGATGGAATTTTACAGCATAACAGTCGAGGTAACAGATATAAACGATAATGCTCCAGTTTTCAAAAAGAGTGAAATGAAATTCAGAATTAGTGAGTCAGCTGTTACTGGAGCCAAATTCGTGCTAGAGAGTGCAATGGATCTTGATGTTGGTGTTAATGGCCTCCAACGCTATTCCTTGAGACCGACATATCATTTTATATTAAATATTCAAAACCAACCTGATGGTGTGAAAACAGTAGAAATGGTTTTACAAAAACCATTAGATCGAGAGAAAAATGACCATGTGTCCTTGGTTTTAACCGCAATAGATGGAGGTCAGCCTCAAATGTCTGGAACTGTCCTGATTGAAATTACAGTACTTGACGCGAATGATAATGCACCTATTTTTACACAGGATGTTTATAAAGCTACATTAAAAGAGAACTCAGCTAAAAACACCGTTATTATATCCGTCACTGCCTCAGACGCTGATCTAAGTTCTTATGGGAAAGTAACCTATTCCATTTCCAATTCACTCGATGATGTTTCTGAATTGTTTGAAATAAATGGGGAGAATGGAGAGGTGAAAGTAACAGGAAACATTGATTACGAAAAGGCACGACAATATCAAATACACGTACAGGCCAATGATGATGGAGGGCTTACAGACTCGTGTAAGATAATGGTCGAAGTCGTTGATACAAATGACAATGTTCCAGCTATTGATGTTTTGTCAAAGTCTGGTGTAATATCTGAGGACATTAAACCTGGTACTGTTGTGACTATGATGAACATTCAAGACCCAGATTTTGGGGAAAGCGGTAAAGTTCAGTGCACAATTAACGAAAACATTCCTTTCGTAATGAAATCAACATCGGATAATTTCTTTACTGTAGTAACTGATAGCGAGTTAGATCGAGAGAGAGTCTCTGAGTATAACATCAGTGTGACGTGCTCGGATCAGGGAGTGCCCTCGCTCTCCAGCAGCGTCACTCTCACCTTACAAATATCGGATGTGAATGACAACGCGCCTGTCTTTGAGAGGAGCTCATATGAAGCCTACATTCTAGAAAACAACACACCAGGCCTCTCAGTATTCATTGTGAAAGCCCAAGATTCTGACTGGAACCAGAATGCCCGTGTTTCTTACATACTAGAGGACTCCACGATTAACGGAGTTCCCGTATCCACATACGTGTCTGTTAGTGCTGATGGTGGAGTCATCCATGCAGTGCGCTCTTTTGACTACGAGCAGATCAAGGAGTTTCAGTTCCGCGTAAAAGCGCAGGATGGAGGCTCCCCTCCACTCAGTACCAATGTGACTGTGAATATAATTATCCAGGACCAGAACGACAACGCGCCTCAGGTTCTGTACCCAGTTCAGACTAGCAGCTCTCTGGTGGCTGAAATGGTGCCTCGTTCAGCAGATGTGGGCTATCTTGTCAGTAAAGTGGTGGCTGTTGATGTGGACTCTGGACAGAATGCCTGGCTCTCATATAAACTTCATAAAACGACAGACCGGGCGTTATTTGAAGTGGGCTTACAGAATGGAGAAATAAGAACTATACGTCAAGTCACTGATAAAGATGCTGTGAAACAAAGGCTCACTGTTGTAGTGGAGGACAACGGACAGCCCTCTCGTTCAGCTACAGTCAATGTTAACGTGGCGGTGGCGGACAGTTTCCCTGAAGTTCTCTCGGAGTTCACTGACTTTACGCACGACAAGGAGTACAATGACAACCTGACTTTTTACTTAGTCTTGGCTTTGGCTGTAGTCTCGTTTCTGTTCATCACGTGTTTAGTTGTTATTATATCAGTGAAGATATACAGATGGAGACAGTCCCGCATCCTCTATCATTCTGATCTCCCGGTTATTCCGTATTATCCACCGCGTTACGCAGACACTTTGGGGACAGGAACTCTACAGCACGTGTACAATTACGAGGTGTGCAGGACGACTGACTCCAGAAAGAGTGACTGTAAGTTCTCCAGACCCGGTAGTCAGAACGTGATGATAATGGACCCCAGTTCTACAGGGACTATTCATCGGATGCAGAGTGAAAAGAACATCCTGGATGAACCAGACTCGCCAACAGAGGTCTGTTATGTTTGAGTCATTTTATTATCCCTGAAAATATATTTTAATATGAATTTGTGTGGAATGTAATGTAATACAATGACACGTTATGAAAACGTAATATGAAACAGAATAATAAATGTGGCAGATATATATATAAAAAACAAATTCCAGTAGCTATAGGTGGTTTGTCGCTTGTCTCAATTTATAGTTTTCCGACTGCATAATAATTTCTTATAATGATCAATGGTAAGAGGGCTTTACATTTCTACGATTTAATTACTATCTAAATAAGATTACTTTGATATTAGAAAAGTTGTTGAGTACTTTACCCACAGCTTGTCTTATGTTTTCATGTATCGATCAATGTTTCGGAGAAATAGAATCTGTAGAATTGTTTGCAATCCTATTATATGTGGCCTTTTCAGCGCCGTAGATGCATGGACTGCGGTGCTTTTCAATTTAACGTTATTTCAATAGGTATGTTGGAATCTCGCATAGTTGCACTTTCACGCAATGTGTATTTCGTTAGACATTGTTATTCCTCATTAGAAAAATACGTTTTTTAGTTGATCAGAATAGAGTAGAATACGTTCCAGAATTGGGGATAAAACCATCCCAAATATAATTTAATGTAATGTGTTTTCTGTAGTTTAGGGGATTTTACTCGGAGTGACGCTGTTGGTCAGTGCGTGGCAGATTTCCTGCAGTACCTCCCCCATGGTCTCGATATATTACAGAGAGAACGAGCCACACGCAGAGCACACAGTCCGGGTTACAGAGATCACTTCTCGCTGCGACACGAAGGTGTATTTTTTTTGTTTAGAAGATACGGATTTTTACATACTTGTTGCGGATTTCATCTGAATTCCTTTCTCGAATTCGTTCTAACGGAATATTGGACATTTTCTTACGGAGTATGTATTGATTGTTGTTTCGTGTGCAAGGAAAATGTCGTCCAGAACAATGACACGGCAAATACTGTTGTTTATCTCGGTGCTCTCTCTCAGTTCGGTGCACGGACAGGTCAGTTACTCCATTCCCGAGGAAATGGTGAAAGGATCTTTAGTCGGTAACATAGTTCAAGATTTGGGTTTGGATCTCAAAAGACTGAAATCCGGTAAAGCAAGTATTTTTACTGGAGACAGCGCAGAATACATCGAGCTGGATAAAGAAAAGGGAGTACTCCTTATCAAAGAGAGAATAGATCGTGAAGAGCTCTGCGAGCAGACGACTCCATGTGCGCTCCACTTTCAGCTTATTCTAGAGGATCCGATGGAATTTTACAGCATAACAGTCGAGGTAACAGATATAAACGATAATGCTCCGGTGTTCAAAAAGAGTGAAATGAAATTCAGAATTAGCGAGTCAGCTGTTACTGGAGCCAAATTCGTTTTAGAAAGGGCAATGGATCTTGATGTTGGTGTTAATGGCCTCCAACGCTATTCTTTGAAACCGACAGATAATTTTATACTGAATATACTTAACAAGCCTGATGGTGGAAAGACAGTAGAAATGGTTTTACAAAAACCATTAGATCGAGAGAAAAATGACCATATGTCCTTGGTTTTAACCGCAATAGATGGAGGTCAGCCTCAAATGTCTGGAACTGTCCTGATTGAAATTACAGTACTTGACGCGAATGATAATGCACCTATTTTTACACAGGATGTTTATAAAGCTACATTAAAAGAGAACTCAGCTAAAAACACCGTTATTATATCCGTCACTGCCTCAGACGCTGATCTAAGTTCTTATGGGAAAGTAACCTATTCCATTTCCAATTCACTCGATGATGTTTCTGAATTGTTTGAAATAAATGAGGAGAATGGAGAGGTGAAAGTAATAGGAAACATTGATTACGAAAAGGCACGACAATATCAAATACACGTACAGGCCAGTGATGATGGAGGGCTTACAGACTCGTGTAAGATAATGGTCGAAGTCGTTGATACAAATGACAACGTACCAGCTATTAATGTAATGTCGAAGTCTAGTGTAATATCTGAGGACATTAAACCTGGTACTGTTGTGACTATGATGAATATTCAAGACCCAGACTTTGGGGAAAGCGGTAAAGTTCAGTGCACAATTAACGAAAACATCCCTTTTGTAATGAAATCCACATCAAATAAGTTCTTTACTGTAGTAACTGATAGTGAATTAGATCGAGAGAGAGTCTCTGAGTATAACATCAGTGTGACGTGTTCTGATGAGGGCGTGCCCTCGCTCTCCAGCAGCGTCACTCTCACCTTACAGATATCAGATGTGAATGACAACGCGCCTGTCTTTGAGAGGAGCTCATATGAGGCCTACATTTTAGAAAACAACACACCAGGCCTCTCTGTATTCACAGTACAAGCCAGAGATGCTGACTGGAACCAGAATGCCCGTGTTTCTTACATACTGGAGGACTCCACGATTAACGGAGTTCCGGTCTCCTCATATGTGTCAGTTAGTGCTGATAGTGGAGTCATCCATGCAGTGCGCTCTTTTGACTACGAGCAGATCAAGGAGTTTCAGTTCCACGTAAAAGCGCAGGATGGAGGTTCTCCTCCACTCAGTACCAATGTGACTGTGAAAATAATGATCCAGGACCAGAATGACAACGCGCCTCAGGTGCTGTACCCAGTCCAGAGCAGCAGCTCTCTGGTGGCTGAAATGGTGCCTCGTTCAGCAGATGTGGGCTATCTTGTCACTAAAGTGGTGGCTGTTGATGTGGACTCTGGACAGAATGCCTGGCTCTCGTATAAACTTCATAAAGCGACAGACAGGGCGTTGTTTGAAGTGGGCTTACAGAATGGAGAAATAAGAACTATACGTCAAGTCACCGATAAAGATGCTGTGAAACAAAGGCTCACTGTTGTAGTGGAGGACAACGGACAGCCCTCTCGTTCAGCTACAGTCAATGTTAACGTGGCGGTGGCGGACAGTTTCCC
>JACXGK010015299.1:0-10570 GCA_016801125.1 Novumbra hubbsi | reverse complement strand
GTATTCTGTTCTTTACCTTGTACTTCTGCAGGTATTCTATTCTTTACCTTGTACTTCTGCAGGTATTCTATTCTTTACCTTGTACTTCTGCAGGTATTTTGTTCTTTACCTTGTACCGCTGCATGTATTCTGTTCTTTACCTTGTACTTCTGCAGGTATTCTATTCTTTACCTTGTACTTCTGCAGGTATTCTATTCTTAACCCTGTACTTCTGCAGGTATTCTATTCTTTACCTTGTACTTCTGCAGGTGATCTGTTCTTTACCTTGTACTTCTGCAGGTATTCGGTTCTTAACCTTGTACTTCTGCAGGTATTCTGTTCTTTACCTTGTACTTCTGCAGGTATTCTGTTCTTTACCTTGTACTTCTGCAGGTATTTTGTTCTTTACCTTGTACTTCTGCAGGTATTCTGTTCTTTACCTTGTACTTCTGCAGGTATTTTGTTCTTTACCTTGTACCGCTGCATGTATTCTGTTCTTTACCTTGTACTTCTGCAGGTAGTCTTGGATGACGGTTGATCCTACTGCCCCCTTCATGTTCTCCTCATCCTCCTTGATCACGCTCTCTATTAGAGACATCCAGTTGACTAGCTCCGAAATGGCATGGCGGGAGGCCAGCTTCTCCATTTGCAGCTGCAGAAAAGAAAGGGGCCAATATATTAAATGTACACAAAAAAATGAATTACAGCCTTCTATCCTGGATTGAAACGGAATTGCTCAATTTCTGGTGTTTGATTTCAGGGGAATGGAGAGCTTCGTAGCATGTAAACTTCATAAAAAAACGCGTCAACCGTGTCCTGTTAATGACATTCGATTTCTATATACAACATGGTCATGAAAAAACGCCCCCAGTCTGCCAACTGTATCAAAGAGAAGCAGGAGAGCAGGGGTCAAACACTGACCCAACTAGTGCAGTTAAGCCTGTTCAATGAAGTAGCAGCATGCTGCTCTCCCATCATGGTGCACTACTTTGGACCAGAGCTCAATGGGAGGAATAGGGTGCCATTTGGAACGTCCTGACCCTCATAACAAAAACCGTTACCATAAATGTTAGCCCAATCCAGAAGCTGGACGTGTTTATGCAAGATTTGTCTCAAAGGTCAGTGAATCTCAGCTGCTGTTTCTGGACCACTGAGATAGGAATATGTGACTAGGTCACTCTCTCTCTGTTTGTGTGCGTGTGTGTGTATGCAGATGAGCCCGTGTCATAACCTGATGTAGTTTCTCCTGAACTACTGGGATACGTGTGAGCAGCTGGGTCCACTGTGAGTCCACACGGGCCAGATCAGCACGCAGGACGGCAGTGTCAACCTTCTTAAGCCGCAAGAGCTGGTTGCCCTCGGTCAACACAGAGCACTTCAGAGACGAATGTGTCTCCACCTCTTTACAGAACTCCTGGAAACAGAGAATAATGGTCATCTGCTCAGGGAGCATTAGGCAGTTTTATGAAATAACTTTCAAAAAGTGGATTATCCATATTTTATGCCTAAACTAAATATTTTTCTAATCTCACCTACAAAACATACCCATAACCCAATACTGTACATCCACTTCCTATAAAGCTTTCCCCTGCCTTCTGACAGGCAACTCACCAGGAAGGCATAGAGATCGTCCCTGACGGTCTCCAACTCCTGCGGAACTAGCAGTGCCTGTGTGTTCCAGAATTCCAGGCGTTCTGAGGCAGACTGCAGCCATCCATTCAGCTCAGCAGAATGCTTCTGGTAACTGGGACAACACAGAGGCAAACAGATGGAGTGGAGGGAGATTAAACCCCAAAATATTATAGACATTACATTACCCCCCCCCCCCCCAAACAATGTCAGTATTCAACTCAGACCTGACAATTGACCGTCAGGCGTGCACCAGTGATCGAACACAATCAAGCTCAGTCAATTATTTAAAATAAGGCACATTCAGGTCCACATCCCACCCAGTTCGTCTTACAGACAAGGCAATGTCCCTGGGAGTTCAGAGCTGACCTGGTCCAGTGTTTGAGGATGGCCTCCAGCCTCTGCAGCTCCTTGCAGACCTTGTTGGAGTTGTTGAGCCAATGTTCCCCCAGCGCTGTCAGTTGGTTCTCCAGGCCGGGGCAGCACACAGACAGCATCAGCCTCTTCCCCTCATCCAGGACCTGGTACAGCTTGTGCTGGTGCTCCATCAGTCTACCCTTCAGACTCTTCCAAGAGGAGATGGCGTCGACCAGGGTGTGAGGGTGTGTCGATGACACAAATCAAATGAGACTCTAGCTGTTAGCACTTCAACAGTGTTCTTTCAGGGAAACCATGATTCAAACGAGTGTGCAAATGAAGTCATCTAGAAGGCCATGTGGGAAGCACCATGGGTACCGCACAGTGTTGATGTTGTTTGTTATGACTGAACGTTGCGTAGGATGAAGACGTCCATCTGCTGTACCTGATAGAGCGAGATCCTCTCCAGCAGTCTGTCCTCTGTCTCCTCCACTAGGCCCACCGTGGGGACACTGCCCCCCGCTGTCTCTAGATGTCGGCAGAGACCCTGGTAGTCCTGTTCCAGACGGCTCCATGTCTAAAGACACACAGATGCAGTTTGCTGGACATGTTAAGGACGGTAAAACTCATAAAAAAAAGAACAAACAGCTATACTTGGGAAAAGAACAAATAACTAGGTGGGATACAAATGGTCCCCCTAGATTCTCTACAGCTTGGAGTGCAGTGTGAAAAGGTGCTGTGTGAAAAGTTGCAGTGTGAAAAGGTGCAGTGTGAAAAAGTGCAGTGTGAAAAGGTGCAGTGTGAAAAGTTGCAGTGTGAAAAGGTGCTGTGTGAAAAGGTGCAGTGTGAAAAGTTTCTTGTGGTATTCTCTGACCTCCAGGATGTGCTCCAGCTCCACCCCCCGCCTGTGGGCCTGTTTGAGGACTCCCTGGGCTTGGGCCAGAGTCTCCTCCAGAGCTTGGTTCTCCCTGGGACCCACCAGGCTACTGATCTTCCTAAAGAACGTCTCGGTCAGGATCATGTGGGACTCCAGACCCTGGAAGAACTCCTGGAGGAGAAACACATGATTGTATAATGTTAGTCCTCTAAGGCGACGGACGTTGAAGAACGCTGGAGCAATGTTCTTTTGACTTGCCTTTTGAATTCATGTAAAAACGTTTAATTAAGAAATTCATTGACCGTTTTTTATTGAAACTGATTATAAGCTGATTATAAACCTGATTATAAACCTATTGAACAGGGTTTTCTACCTTGTGTTTGTCCAGGAGGACCTGAACTTCGTCCACTGAGATGGCGATGATTCTCTGGTTGGTGGCCATCTTGTCCTGAGCAGTGTCCACCAGGTCGGCAAGATCCTGTAGAGCCCTTTCATACTGCCCCTTCAGGGCCATGTTCTGGTTCAGCCCGCTACGTCGCGAACCCACCGTCATAACCAGCTCCTCATAGGCATCCTGAAGAGGAGGAAGAGGAGGAGGAATCATATTTATTTGCCAAG
The DNA here is from genome assembly GCA_016801125.1 of Novumbra hubbsi. Lineage (NCBI taxonomy): Eukaryota > Metazoa > Chordata > Actinopteri > Esociformes > Umbridae > Novumbra > Novumbra hubbsi. Next base: position 7,110 of record JACXGK010015299.1, on the reverse strand, counting down.
CAAAGTCACAAATACTTTGAATGTCACATTGTTGACACAGTTTGGCAACATTGCCCGTGAATGTCTGTGACAAATGTCTTTTAGGGGTCAGGTACCTGTAACTTCAGTAGTTCGTTGGTGGAGATCTGGTCCGCCTTTAGCTCTGCTCCTATGGTTTTGAGCTGGTAAATCCTCTGCTCAAACTCTCTCAAACCCTCCTCAGCCTCAAGTATGACCTACCAGACAAAACCAATATTGTTTCACAGGCATTTAGTTTAGTTATTTTTATAGTGTTTGGAGGTGCATTGCAATTAAATATAATACCTCAAGCTGTTTGGTTGCCGGTCTTTCTGTCGCTCCAGCCAACGTCTGATGAATCTGGCACTTAGAGTCAGTGAGATCAGTGAGCAGAAGCTGTGACTCTGTCTGCAAAAACAACACACCTAATTCAAGATTTCTAACCTAAAAATACTTTGAAGGCCCACATGTGAAAAGAACACTACACAGTATGCACAGCAGCATAGAGATATAATGCATAGAAAATACTCCACATGCACTGAAGCCCGGAGCTATATAGCATATAGAGTACTCCACATGTACAGTACTCTGACCTGGAAGGATGTGATTTCTTGCATTCTGCTCCTCATGTGTTCACAGTGTCTCCCCAAAGCAGAGTCCAGAGCCCGGAGCCTCTCTGTCAGACAGTCCAGCGTTTCCTCTATTAGCGCCTTGTCCTCCTTAAAAATCCCTGTAGGTTGGCCAAGGAGACCCCGACAATGGCTCACCTCATCAGTCACCTCAGTCACATCTTTCCCTAAGGCCTGAAGGAACAAAGATGACATGGTCTCACGGATGTAACCGTGAAAGCGTCAGTCTCTTGTCTGTAGCTGGCTTGAAACCAGGCAACCTTTGTCTGAGCAGCTGAAGGACAAGGCAACTCTTCTGTCATTCAGTTATGGACATCATGCTAACAAAGCTGACACTGCATCCACCCCTTTCAGGTCCAAAATACTGTACCTGGACAAAGACGATTATCCCGACTCCCCTACTCCCCACTCCACTACTCCCCACATCCCTACTTCCTACTCCCCACTCCACTACTCCCCACTTCCCTACTTCCTACTCCCCTACTCCCCTACTCCCCACTTCCCTACTCCCAACTTCCCTACTTCACTATTCCCCTACTCCCCACTTCCCTACTTCCTACTCCCCTACTCTCCACTCCACTACTCCCCTACTCCCCACTTCCCTACTTCCTACTCCCCACTCCACTACTCCCCACTTCCCTATTTCCTACTCCCCTACTCCCCTTCTCCCCACTCCACTACTCCCTACTCCGAACCTCTTGGTGTTGCAGCTGTGTCTCAGCATTCTCAGCCAGCAGCAGAGGACCAGAGAAGAGGGTGTTCTCCACATCATCCACCCAGGAAGACGTAGCTGAAACAGCCTGGTAGAGCTGCTGTTCCATGGAGATTACCTGGCTTTCAGAAGTCCCAGTCTGGTTGGGATGAATACATCTTTAATGTTCAATGAAATGGGAATTTGACTTGTACATGAGTATTTTACCAATTAGAATACATGATCCTAAAGAACGGTGCGTATGGAAACAGTCAAATGCACTCCATAGTGGACATTTTCCAAGAGAAAAACAATCACACATCAAGGTGAACCAAAACAGTGAGAGATGTCATATTGTTGTTGTAACCTACATGTGTAAAAGACATCACCTCCATCATGTTTATGAAACAATAAAATAGGGATGTAATAGTGTTGTTGTAACCTACATGTGTAAAAGACATCACCTCCATCATGTTTTTGAAACAATAAAATAGGGATGTAATAGTGTTGTTGTAACCTACATGTGTAAGAGACATCCCCTCAATCATGTTTTTGAAACAATCGTATAAGGTCATCAGTGAAGACTTGTCCTCAGCTTTATCAGTCTCTCCTTTAAACAGGGTCCCAGCGTTGGTCACTCTGGCTGTTCTGGAGTATACCTGGAAAAGAGTATGACCACAGTCAGGGTCTTCGATGTGTCTGTGTGTAGGTGAGAAACCTTTTAATAGGTGCTACAGTAGGTTTGAAGGGTGTTCTGTACCGGTTGCTTGTGGTCTTGCTCCAGGGTTTTCTGTAGGAGCTGTAGCTTGGTTCTCAGTTCTCTTCTCAGACTCTCCCACCTCTGTCTCATCTGATCCTGGGTAGCCCGGGTCTCTCTCTGTAGCAGTACCTCCGGAGAGAAGGGCTCTGTCATACTACAGAAAAAAAACAAAACAGACATAGCATAAGACCACAGCTGCTGGTCTCTGGTGATTCAGCATAAGTAGTGGATCACGTAGTGTCCCCGCTACAAAGCCACACCTGACACTGCTGGGTGAGGCCTGCTGGGTCCGGATCTCCTCTCCTCTACTGGCCACTGACTGAAGCAGCTTCTTCTGCTCAGCTAGCTGCTGCTCTAGCTCCTTCACGTGAACCACATAAATATGATCGGCCAGTTAATGAAAATGACTGAGTTAGCATGTTCATTACAGCACAGATGGACAGATGGTTGGATTAACAAACAGACATTTTTGGGGAGTGGCGGTGTGAGCGTGTGTATGACGAACTGGACTACCCTCTGTCTCTGGAGGCTGTCCTGATGGTGCTGTGAGCGTGTGGAGCGGGCCTCGAGCAGCCAGTCCTGTACACTGGGCCCGTGAGACGGGCTGGAGTCGGACTCGTTGCTCCCCTGATCCTCCACAGAGCCCTGGAGAAGGACAGACACAGAGGGACATGTTAGGGAGGGAAATAGTCCAAAACAAATAGGGTTGGTCGACTACCAAATCGCTTCATTCAAATTCTGACTACAAGACTGACCACCAAGGACCAACTGTCTAAGCTATCTAAGATTTGAAGTTGTTTTGGAATCAATAAAACAAACTTAACTAAAAACAAGACAACCATATTTTTGTAGATTTCTTTGTAATCCATTTAGCCTAATCATGTCCCTGCACACAATAGTGAAAATACAGCAGTACAGGATGACACCGGTACCATATCTAAAGTTCAGAGTAAACCACAGACAGTATATCAACGGCTCAGCACAAACATTACATGTACGTGGTTCTTAAGACAAAGCTTCCCATGCTGGAGGGGCATGCGTGACAAACGTGGAGACAACATCTTCAGTCCAATAATAAAAACAACCAGGTATCCAGGAGTAGCTTGACTCACCTGGACGTTGGTGTGTTCGTCTTGCAGCATCCTCTGCAGCTCTGTCAGACTCCCCTTCAGCAGACACAGCTTCCCGGCCAGCTCCTCCGCGTTCTCCGTCATCCTCGTCTCCTGCCTCCCCTCCAGCAGCAGGCTCTCGCTACGAATGGACAGCTCGGACAGGGCCCCCGCCTTCTGCTCCACCTCCCGCAGCATGTTCTGAAGGAGCAGCAGGAGAAAGGCCGGCTCAGACATGGTGGGCAACGCCTACTGGGCAGCCAGGTCACCGGACCCCTTCAGAGCACCCCGGCGACGGCAGGTGTTGCTAAGCGTCGTCCCGGTCTCATTGTCGACACACCTCCCGCCCACACCCACACCCACACCCACACACGCCCACCACCTTCCGCCTCCAACACTGCTCAACACACTGCCTTTAAAGATCCCCATGAAGAACCTCCGTATAGATCGATGCCGTTGCTTTGCTTCGTTGTGTATCGGCAGGTTGAACAGGGTTTCTCAGAGGAAGGGAGAGACTTCCCACCCCTCTCGCTTCCCCACCCCCCCTCTCTCCTGTCAGGTGGGTTTCCCTACTTGGATATTCCAGTGGGACGGCCCCTCCCTTTCAACCACCAATAGATGCAGTGGAGTAAGTCGTTGTCACTGACCAGGCCATATGCAGTGACACAGAAGACATCTGCATAATCTGCTTAGCCAGCCTGGTGTTACGTCCGCTTACCTCCCTGACGACTAACTCTACTGCTAATACTCCTGTTTACTGTTGCCAGGTTCCAACCTACTTGGGTGGGAATATAAAAGCTGGAAATTTAGTAGGAATAATTTTAATTTAAGGCTATGTATGGCTATCATCAAGTGTGTGTGTGTGTGTGTGTGCGGAATCCTAATTTTACAATACATTCTCTTTAGCTATATCCAATTTAGGGGTTTGGTTTAGGGTAATCTAGTTCCCAGACATTTCCGCCCACGCCCGGGGCTGAGGTTAGATGTAGGGTAAGGCTTACAATAGGGGGCAGGTTTAAACAAGAGTTAAGGATAGACATTAAGGCTGGTTAAACTAGGATTGGAGTTAGGTTCAGGGATAGGGCACAGGGACAATAGAGAACAATTTGGACAAGATTAGACAAAGAAACGTGCTCTCTGCTCACCTTACTGTGGATGAGCTGCTCGTCCATGCCCTCCTTGTCCTCCTCGGGGCCAGGATGAAGGAGGGAAGCGAGGGCGTGGCGGGTGCTGTGCACCCACTGGTCCATTTCATCCGCCTGGTGGAGATACCGCTGTAGGTCGTGCTCCTGTCGTCGCTCCTCCTGTCGGTCACTTACGCGCTCCTGCACAGGGGCGTCACAACATGACACTTGGACGATGCCAAACAGTTAGCTGTTAACCTCAGTTACCTGTTGACTCCTCACGTTCCAAAGACACGGGGAGTCAACAAGGGTTTGAATAACCCTTAAAGAAATGCAGAGGTTCATGCTGTTGTTTCTTTTTTAAAGTGTACCTCCAGAAGCTGACGTTTCCCGGAAGCCTTCATGTGTATTGTGGCCATCCTGTCAGCCAAGACGGTGAGGGTGGACTGCATGGCCAGCTGGTTGACCGCATCTGATTCCACGGCGTCGGAACCCAGCTCCTCTGAGAAGCTGGCCTGCAGCTTGTCAATCTCCTCCTGCAGTTTCTGGATCTCCTCACTTATTGGCTGGTGGAGGGAATGACAGGTTTCAGTTAGAACGGGAAGGCTTGTGACAGGGTTTGGCGTTGATTAGGACTGGAAACGGTTAAAATGTAGTTCATAAACACAGAAAGCTAAAAGCTCTCCTGCCTCTAGCTAACAGCTGTATTTTAAGTACACCAAGATGTAACATACGAGATCTGCCCTAGAAATTGGTATCTTCTGCATGTGGAAATGTTTCAAGGCACTTCTTCCTCAAGCAATACAAATCCTCCTTTACCTGATGGTCTTCCAGATAACTGTCTGTGATTGTGTTAGTGTCCAGTGGCTCGTTGAGTTGGGCCTCAATGGCCTCCATGTTAGAAGAGATGGACTGAAGAGAACCCTGGTAGCGCTGCTGCTTCTCCAATGCCTCGTACAGAGACCTCTGCTTCTCATTGATCTATTGAGGAAGACCAGGAAACAATAGTGCTCAGAGCTGGGGTTTCACAAATCATTAAGCACTTTTCTTCTAAAATGGTGAAAATGGGGAAGTCATATTAAAATGCTGTGGAATGAACAAAGGTAGCAGCTGAAGTGAAAAGATTGCTTACCACGTTCTTCAGTGTCTCCCAGGAGCGTTGCAGGTCATCCAAGTTGGCTACAGATTCAAATGTCGGGTCAAATAGCTCCTGTATAGGTGCTCTGATTAGAGTGCCTTGTCCTCTCTTAAACAAGTTGGAGAGAAATAAGAAACGAGTTGAAAGCAAAAATAGGAATCCCAATTTTTGGTGTATAGCTAGTTAAACAAAAAGGTAAGTGTTAGGTAAGGAAAGTAAAAAAAATATATAGTTTTGCGATTTTATGGAAGAGGGAGTGACAGACCTGAGAGTGAGGAATGGGAGAGGGGGAGCGACAGACAGGAGGAGAGGACATCTCACTGCTCGTGCCCTCCTCCCCGGACTCCTCAGTGACAGGGGACAGAAGGGTGTGAGAGCGTCCAGCCGTCATCTGACAAGCAGGAGGGTTCAGTTAGAATGAACAGCCGGATGTTGTAACGGCATTTTAGATACAGATCAACACAGGCAAAGAAGATTTGGGGTGTTAGGAAGCCATTCAAAATACATGCAGAGAGGTTAACCTCATTTAAATCTCAAGATCTCAGGAAGGCATGAATTATAGTGAAGCAATTTGCAGGGTACTGGATTAACCCATCCGTGTTGCTATATATCAACATTCTCCATTGGTACTGACAAAATGTAAATAATGAAGCAAGGCCCTCATTTGCAGGAAACAATTTGACAACATATATATAGGTAGATAACTCAGGTGCCTGTGTTGTGTATACAGTTCATGGCTTTAGACCTTTATTTTGAAGACCCGTGTAGGATAAGCAATTCCCCACTGTCCATTGGGTCATCGCTCGAGAAAGAAGTGCCCTCTCACCATGACAACAGACTGTTGTGTCTCTCCATCCAGGTCATCATCAGTAAGCCCCAGTGTCGCTCCCTCAGTGTCGCTCACGGTGAGCAGCATGGTGGTGTGCTTGGCCTTCACGGCTAACATCTTACACTTTGAGTTCAGGCTGGAGATCTGCTCTTGGTAACCTTTGATCTTTTGGGCCAGCTCCTGTTAAAGAAATCCCAGTCGGGGGGGGGTTATGTTGAGAACAGCTTTTACAGACGTACTGTCGCTTTTTAAGATTGGACACCAAGTTGTTCCTGGCCGAACCGTCACCTTGATCTAAAGATGTCCACTTTGTACATAATCAATATTTCCTTGTATTTATTTCGCTGGCAGTGCACAATACCTCATGGTGTAGGATCTGAGCCTGAAGCTCCTGGATGTTGCTGGTGGCGATGGGTCGATCCTGGATCACCCGATGGGCGTCCTCGATCAACCCCTGGAGGTGCCTCACCTCCTGCTCATACTGCTCGTACTGCACCACAGCCTCCTACAGCGGGTGGGAGGGCGTGAAGGAAGGAGAACGCCAGTGCTCAACGTCAAAAACATCCTCCATTCAGAACCGTCTCTTGGCTTATCGGTGTCGCTAACTGGATTCAAACTGTGACCTCCTGTTTACAGGCTTCAGGCCTGGAACCTAGGCCTTAGTATGGGGAACTAACACAAGGCTTCAGGCCTGGAACCTAGGCCTTAGTATGGGGAACTAACACAAGGCTTCAGGCCTGGAACCTAGGCCTTAGTATGGGGAACTAACACAAGGCTTCAGGCCTGGAACCTAGGCCTTAGTATGGGGAACTAACACAAGGCTTCAGGCCTGG
>JACXGK010015298.1:0-10575 GCA_016801125.1 Novumbra hubbsi | reverse complement strand
ATTCTGGTGTAAATTCTACGTACATTGATCGGCTTTCTGTATATTCTGGTGTAAATTCTACGTACATTGATCGGCTTTCTGTATATTCTGGTGTAAATTCTACGTACATTGATCGGCTTTCTGTATATTCTGGTGTAAATTCTACGTACATTGATCGGCTTTCTGTATATTCTGGTGTAAATTCTACGTACATTGATCGCCGTCATCACTAACTTTGTGGGAATACATTCAACCCTCATTTATAGCTTTACCGCAATTCTACGTGTGTTTTTCAGACTGGCATGGAGTGGACCGCTCCTGGTGAATTTGAGAAGTACGCTAGTCAGACTTCCAGACCAGTTGGGTGAGTCTGCAAGCTCCTGTCACAAAGTAACTTCGACCATCCAAATATGACCTAAACCAATTTAGGACTGTCCAGCCAATTTTCCAGCCTGTTGACAAGAGTTCTGTGGTCTACAGTATCAACTGCAGCAATGAGATCTAATGGAGCAAGGACTGTTATTTTATCTAAATCGGTATTCAGCTGTATAACATTCAGAACTTTAATCAGAGCCGTTTCAGTACTGTGGTGAGGTCGAAAGCCTTACTGAAATTTGTTCACAAAGTTGCTGAGTTGATTGAAGACAACCTTCTCAATGATCTTGGCTATGAAAGGGAGATTTGAAATGGGTCTATAGTTGTTTAATTTAGATGCATTCAGTTCCAGACAAGCCAAATGCATGTGCCAAATGCAATGGAAGTAAAGGGGTTTTTGAGCCATGTTTACTGCCGAGTCTGCTTGCCTGGACCAGGTGGAGGTCAGAGACTCTCCACTTCAGCTCCATCAATGTAGGGGTATGATCCCCCCCTCTGCCTCTTCCTGAAGTCCACAATCATCTCCTTAGTCCTGCAGATGTTAAGAGGGAGGTTATTTTCTTTGCACCTTGTAGACCGGTCCTTTACCTCCTCTCTGTAAGCAGTCTCATCGTTGTTGATGATGTTGTTCTCAAACTTAAGGAAGAGGTGTGTGTGGCCACAAGTCATGCGTAAACAGGGAGTTCAGGAGTGGCTGAGAATGCAGCCTTGGGGGGCTCCGATGGTCAAAGACAGTGCAGAGGAGGCTGTTGCCCAATGGGAGGATTTAAGTCATCGTGTTCTAAGCGTAGGAACAAGCTTAGCAGGCACAATAGTGTTGAATGCTGAGAACTAGTCCACAAACAGTCCGGTCGGAGAGGGCGATATGTGTCGTCAGGGCGATGGCCTGATCTGTAGATCTATTGAGGCTGGTATGCAAATTGAAATGGGTCCAAGGTATCAGAAAGGGTGGAGCAGATGTGGGGTCTGACCAGCCGCTTGAACCATTCATGCTGATGGGGGTCGGTGCTGCAGGGCGATTCTCGTTCAGACATGTGATGGAAGGTTTCTTTGCTACTGGGACAATGGTGTTCTGTTTTTTGGAGCAGGTGGAGACTATGTCAGGGAGAGGTTGGTTATAGAGGTAAAAACCTCTGTTAGCTGGTCGGCGCACCTCTTGACAACATGGCCTCGAACCCATCTGGCCCTGGTGACTTCTGCGGGGTCATTCTTTGAAAAATCTCCCCTCATAGACAGAGTGCAGTCAAGCCTTCCAGTAGGAATCAAACCGTGCAAAGAAAGTGTTGAGCTGGTTGGGGAGAGGGGCGGCAGGCATCATTGGTGTTTTTCTCTTTATGTTCTTTGAAACACTAGTTTGTCCTGTTTTAGACACCTGTAAGTTGGGAGGAGATAAATGGCTTTGGGATCCTGGAGGGGGATGGGTTTGTACCTGATCCCAGACTGCTGTGATTATAGTGGAGGTGAATTCCCATGGAAGGTGGTTGTGTTTATTAGTGAAGGCTGTCATTTCTGGAACTGTGGGCTGTAACACAATTTTTATGTTTATATCTGGAAGTTTCACACTGGCACAGAAACACACACATTGCACACCTGAGGTGCATTGTGTCCTTGATTTACTATACTGGCAAGTAACAGAAATCCATGCAGGGATAGTACAACAAAAACATTCACCGTGTGGGCATTTTGTCCCCATGTGTACGAAAAGGCCATGTTTGGTTTACGGTAGGGTTAGTTTTAGTGGTTATTCTTCCAGGCTTACGAGAATGTAAAATAGGATTTTGAATTTCACATCATTAAACAAAGAAAATCTATTGAAACATACAAAACTGAAAGTCAAAGCACATAGCTTACTATGTACAAACAACTGGTTTTGCAACGGTTAGGTACAGAGACAGACAATGGAATCAGTAGCTGAGCAAATATAAATATAAATCTGTTGTCTGCAATCTATGCTATATACTGTCTAATCATTGTAACTACAACGTGACATCACAGGAAGTTCCTAACTTGAGAATTCGAAAATGAAATCTAACAAATGGCAATACCTTTTTGGGACCCTACAAAGAATAATTCAATCTAAAGTGTGTGTTTATTTTGGCTTCTGTTTCATCAATGTACTAAAGCGCTAGACAACTGTCTTAATGCAGTTCAACAACACTTTGATTCTGCACATGATGGGGGTAAGAGGTTGACTAAATACGCATTAGTTCATATAACACATGATACTATGAAAGCATGTCTTCGCACCAACTGTATCCAGTGTCCAGCTGTGTACTGGCAGTAAGTTAACACTGATAATCTCCCGGTACTTAATGTAAAAAAAAATAGGTTATGCTATGTCCCATTAGCTAGCTACCTACCTACAGTGCATCCGGAAAGTATTCACGCGCTTCACTTTTTCCACATTTTGTTAACAGTGCATAGCAAAGTACAAACCAAGCCATGAAGTCCAAGGAATTGATTGTTGACCTCCGAAATAGGATTGTATTAAGGCACAGATCTGGGGAGGGGTACAGAAACATTCCTGTAGCATTGAAGGTCCCAATGAGCACAGTGGCCTCCATCTTCCATAAATGAAAGAAGTTTGGAACCACCGGGACTCTTTCTAGAGTTGACCACCTGGCCAAACTGAGTGATCGAGGGAGAAGGGCCTTAGTCAGGGAGGTGAACAAGAAACCGATGGAAACTCTGACCGAGCTCCAGCCAAGGACAACCATCTCTGCAGCACTCAACCAATCAGGCCTGTATGGTAGTGTGGCCAGACGGAAGCCACTCCTCAAAAAAAAGCACATGACAGCCCATCTGGAGTGTGCCAAAAGGCACCTGAAAGACTCTCAGACCATAAGAAACAACATTCTCTGGTCTGATGAAACAAAGGTTGAACTCTCTGGCCTGAATGCCAAGCGTCATGTCTGCATACCCTACATTGATGCATGGAGTGGCAGTATCATGCTGATGGGATGTTTTTCAGTGGCAGGAACTGGGAGACTAGTTAGGATTGACGGAAAGATGAATGCAGCAATGTACAGAGATATCCTTGATGGAAACCTGCTCCAGTGCACCGTGGATCTCAGACTGGAGCGAAGGTTCATCAATGGGACATTGACCCTAAGCACACAGTCAAGATATCAAACGAGTGGCTTCGGGAAAACTCTGTGAATGTCATTGAGTGGCCCAGCCAGAACCCAGACCTGAAGCCGATTTAAACATCTCTGGAAAGATCTGAAAATGGCTGTGCACTAACACTCCCCATCCAACCTGATGGAGCTGGAGAGGTCATACTCAAAAAGACGTGAGGCTGTAGTTGCTGCCAAAGGTGCTTCAATAAATTATTGAGCTAAGGTTGTGAATACTTCTGTGCCTGTTTATATTTTCGAACCGGCACCCATATACATGGCCTCATTCTGGAAAGTTTGACTAATGTAATTTGCTCGGCAACTGGCATTCAGTGTGGCTAGCTACCCATTGGTCAGTGTGGCAATATTTTTGCTGCCACAATTAACATGTTTGTGTCTACAAATAAACATAGAGTAACTGTTCAGTGTGCGTGTTGCAGGTTGTTGGTTCAGAGGAGGTACTTCTTTGAGATTGTCCATAAACAAAACGACAGAGGAACAGACCATGTGGAGGTGGCGGTGAGTTCCCCTCGTCTATGATGTGTGTGTTGGTGTTTCTGCGTGCATGTGGGTGGCAGTATTCAGTGTCTGTATTTGTTTTGACACAGTGGCAGCTGAACCAAGAAGGTCTAAGGTTTACAGTCATCAGTTCCAAGTACATATCCCTTTACACCAGTGAGTACACACCCACACTTTCTATGTTTTACTATTTGACCCTAGCTGTTTTGGACCTTTATTTCAGATTTGTTTGTGTGTGTGTGTGTGTGTATACATACAGATGAGTCTAGTCTGAGGATGGATGATGTAATTCACATACCTCAAACAGTGGCCAGTCACACCCTCTCGCGTAGCAACCAGCCTGAAATGCAGCCCGTCGCCGACATGCTAAGAGATGATCCACGAGATACGCTCTACCAGAGTAATTCCTCACTGCCTTACTCCGACACACACTACAACACTACAGCTGGAACATAGACAAACTAATGTGTGTGTGTGTGTGTGTAGTCCCTCTTTTAGAAAGTAAGCATCTAGAAGGTGCGTTACCTGACTGCTCTTATAAACCCAGCTACGTCATCAAAGGTTTCCCACTGCTGCGATACCAAGGCCTGCAATTTGTAAGTTTCCTCAACACTACACCTTAAGTTCCTGTAATAAACACATTTTGTTAGTTTCCTTAACACTACACCTTAATTTCCTGTAATAAACACAAATGCGATGGGGCTGATGTCGTGTCAGCTGGCTATTAGCATGTTACTCTGTGGTTTGTGTGTCCAGGTGCACATGTCCTACATCTACCCCAATGACTACACACGGCTCACACACATGGAGACGTACAACACGTGTTTCTACCACGACAGTCCTATGTACCTGGGAAGGTGAGGAGGAAAGGGAGAGGGTATTCGTAATGTTATCAAGTAGAATGGACAGGGCAATGGATTACTACCTTAAGCTACGGCTTGCCGTTAGAAGGAAATCAGTGATTTCTTTACTTAATTGAGAGGGTGGCTCTTACCTTCCAAATGCCCCTGGTCCACTGTCCTATTTTAGTTCATCTAGGTAATACTATTGCCATAACGAACCAACAGAAGGCAGGGTGCTGTAACAGTTCTTATGAATTATGAACAATATCTCCTCTGTTTCCAAGGAATCTATTTTCCCGGTACATGAGACTGGATGAGCCAGAGGGGCCAAATGGAGAGCACATGGCTGGAGGTAGGAGAGACACATACAGTGGGGCAAAAAAGTATTTAGTCAGCCACTAATTGTGCAAGTTCTCCCACTGAAAAAGATGAGAGGCTTGTAATTTTCATCATATGTACACTTCAACAATGACAGACAAAATGAGGAAAACAAAATCAGAAAATCACATTGTATGATTTTTAATGAATTTAATAGCAAATGATGGTGGAAAATAAGTATTTGGTCAATAACAAAAGTTTATCTCAATACTTTGTTGTATACCCTTTGTTGGCAATGACAGAGGTCAAATGTTTTCTGTAAGTCTTCACAAGGTTGTCACAACACTGTTGCTGGTATTTTGGCCCATTCCTCCATGCATATCTCCTCTAGAGCAGTGATGTTTTGGGCTGTTGCTGGGCAACACGGACTTTCAACTCCCTCCAAAGATTTTCTATGGGGTTGAGATCTGGAGACTGGCTAGGCCACTCCAGGACCCTGAAATGCTTCTTACGAAGCCACTCCTTCGTTGCCCGGGCAGTGTGTTTGAGATCATTGTCATGCTGAAAGACCCAGCCACGTTTCATCTTCAATGCCCTAGCTGATGGAAGGTTTTCACAAAAAATCTCACGATACATGTCCCCATTCATTCTGTCTTTTACACGGATTAGTCGTCCAGGTCCCTTTGTAGAAAAACAGCCCCAAAGCATGATGTTTCCACCCCCATGCTTCACAGTAGGTATGGTGTTCATTGGATGCAACTGAGCGTTCTTTGTCCTCCAAACACGACAAGTTGAGTTTTTACAAAAAAGTTATATTTTGGTTTCATCTGACCACCAGGATTTGAGTCCTTGGCGGCGTAGTGTGTTACTGAGCGTAGGCTTTGTTACTTTGGTCCCAGCTCTCTGCAGGTCATTCTCTAGGTCCCCCCGTGTGGTTCTGGGATTTTTGCTCACCGTTCTTGTGATCATTTTGCCCCCCTGGGGTGAGATCTTGCATGGAGCCCCAGATTGATGGAGATTATCAGTGGTCTTGTATGTCTGGTCCATAGTGGAGTTTGGAGTGTGACTCTTTGATGTTGTGGACAGGTGTCTTTTATACTGATAACAAATTCAAACAGGTGCCATTAATACAGGTAACGTGTGGAGGACAGAGGAGCCTCTTAAAGGAGAAGTTACAGGTCTGTGAGAGCCAGAAATCTTGCTTGTTTGTAGGTGACCAAATACTTATTATCCACCATAATTTGCAAATAAATTCATAAAAAATCCTACAATGTGATTTTCTGGATTTTTTTTCTCATTTTGTCTGTCATAGTGGAAGTGTACCTGTGATGAAAATTACAGGCCTCTCATCTTTTTCAGTGGGAGAACTTACACAATTTGTGGCTGACTAAATACTTTTTTGCCCCACTGTACCTCATGAAACAATATGTTAAAACGGTTGGTCAGCCCTCGTTTTCATTTAACAAACCTCTGTCTGCATGTTTATTTGTAGATGTTGGCACCTTGAGGAGGAAAAACAAGGCCCCAGGGGGCGAGGCCCTTCCAAACGTAGTAGGGGCTAGTGTGAAAGTCCACACTCCTTCTGATTATGGAGACGACTTTGATGATTACACCCAGAGACGACGACGCAAACTCTTCTCCTTGCTACAGGCGGACAAAGCACCCAAACCTAGAAACGCGTCTGATACTCACATATACCGGAAGAGGAGGAGAGAGAAAAAGGCTTCTGCATTGTTAAAGCAGCAAGCTGTTGTACAAAACCAACCAAAAGAACTGGGTCCTAGGTCACGAAGACATTTAAACAATACATCAACGGAACATCTGAGATCAGTGGCTAGACCAACTGAGCAGCACAGACCAGCAAAAAACAAAATGGAAAAGTCCAAAAAAGGACAACCTGAACAAGGATGGAAACCAGTAGACAAATTATTGTTCAGGCCAGCAGCTCCTGAACAAAACAGCCAAGCAAAAAAACCTGACCTAAAGATTTTACCTGCACAAAAGCTAAAACGGAAGATGGACAAAGATATACCAGAACATCCAATAAAAAGAAAAGGCAGACCAGCAGAGGCACACAGACCAGCAGAGGCACACAGACCAGCAGAGGCACACAGACCAGCAGAGGCCCACAGACCAGCAGTGAGAGACAAACCAGAAGTTCAGCCTCTCCAGCAGCGCAGTAAGCACCAACGTATTCAACAGACTGGTCGGAGGGGTGTGGTCAATGCAGCACCAGTGCCCTTGCTGAACCTCCCACCTGCCACTGTCTCTAATGGGTCCAGCCAGGTTGGTCTAGGGAGCAGACATGCTACCCATAATTCAGAGCGGTGGTCAGCGATGACCAAACAGTTGACCGCAGGTGTGCCTGAGGACAAACCACCCTTAGTGGAGTTGTACCACCGAACCACAGCAGACCGTAAGGAAGGCCGGGACCAAGAGGATGATCTCTTATTTCAAACACGCATGCGGATGGAGTCCCATCCACAACCTGACAATGACCAGACGGTGCACAGCGCTAACGTGGTCCCAGAGGTGAACCGTCTGGTTGAAAGGATGGACCGAGAGGAAGCAGGAGAGTGGGAGAGAGAGGCTGAGGGGAAGTCTTTATGGGGCCTGGGGCAGGATTCTGAAGAGGGGCAGGCTTATGATTCCACATTCCCACCTGTGTTCGACCCTGAGGTGAACTGGGCACAGACATTCCAGGTGACCCCCGTTGACCTCCAGGCGATGCGCTCTGATTGGATAGACCTCCACTGTAATGTGTCTGGTAACCTGCTGCTTGGTGCCGGTGACGCTCTGCCTGTTGTCAAGGCTTTCATGGACCAACTGAACGCCAAGCACCACGGGTCAGTGTGTGTGTGTGTGTGTGTGTGTATGTGTGTGTTTGTTTTCTATGTCCTGCTTATGCAAGGAGATTATACCCTGTGTCTCATCTGTCCCTCCCTCTAGGCGGTTTTCCCTGGTGCGTGTGTTAAACATTGAGAGGAGGGTGGACAGGGCTCAGGGCAGCAGATACTTCCTGGAGTTGGAGCTGAGAGACATGAATGGCCAACACCTACGCCTGTCACAATACATCTATGCACTGATTCGCCGCAGCCGATCCCGGAGCCGGGGACCCCAGCCTCGTAGTCCTGAAATGTTGCTATGTAACCCTGTAGGCTTTCGGTGGAACCCATCCGCCACTGTACACTTCATAGTGCCAGGTGTGTGTGTGTGTGTGTGTGTATACAGTGAAGATGAAGATCTTTAATGTTTCCTTCATCCAGACCCGATGAGTGATTTTAAGTATACCCTTAATTGTTTTTGAGCAGTACATATACCTATACAATCGACATGCAAGCATCTGACCCAGTCGTCTATCCATCACAATTTGGCCTTTGTCAAAGTCCCTGAGATCTTGCCCATTTTTTATCAACTCTGAGGACACAATGTTCACTTGCTGCCTAATATATCCCACCCACTGACAGGTGTCATGATGATGAGGTTATCAGTGTTATACACTTCACCTGCCAGTGGTCATGATGTTATGTCTGATCTGTGTGTGTCTGTGTGTGTGTGTGTGTGTGTGTGTGTGTGTGTGTGCGCATCAGTGAAGAACCAGGCCCGGTGGGTGCAGCAGCTGATCGTTGACATGGAGGGTCTGTTCCACAGCACTGGAGACCCCAACTTCAACCTCATCATCACTGACTACAACAGCACTGATATGGACATTGAGACGGCACTGAAGGCATCCAAACTGCATAGGTACACTGAGGGTCTTAATGTTTTCATCTCATTTGTGAACCTTTATAGTAACCTGTTACTTGAGAGTGTAACTTCACTTTGAAATAATTCCAACATTCTAACAGGGATGGACATTCTAGTGAATCAAATGTTAATCTTTGTGTGAACTTACCCATACAGGTGTGTAGTGTTACAGCATGCTCAGACTAACAGATATCCGAGGCCCTCTGAGAAATATTTGACCACATACACTTTATTTACCATTTTATGAAATGCAGCAAATGTCTCGAAGTAATTAAAATACAGTGAGCTCTGCCATCACAAACGGAAGAGTGAATTACTAAAGAATGACTAATAGGCTATGTTAGACAGTTCAGGAACCATCAACTGATTGATGTTTTCACCGACTGCCTACTGTCACCACTGATAATGTTTGTTTTTGTACTAGATTTCAGTACTTGAAGCTGAGTGGGAACTTCGAGCGCTCTGCTGGTCTACAAGCTGGCATTGACCTCATCACAGTGAGTAGGACATCAACAGTGGCAGTATCACTGCTTTTGGGCTCCGCACCGTACATCAGCTGGGTTTCATGACGTGGGCGTCAATCTTCTCCCCAGGATGAGCACAGCATAGTGTTCCTTTGTGACCTCCACATCCACTTCCCCCCCTCCATCATCGACTCTGTCAGGAAACACTGTGTGGAGGGATACATGGCCTTTGCCCCCGTTGTCATGAGACTTGACTGTGGGGCGACACCCAGAGACCCCAGAGGTACATGTGCATTGGTTGTATTTCATTGTGGAAATCTAACCCCTTAACCAGAAAGCCATGTTCCCTGACCTTAACCTGATCCTAACCTTAACATCAATAATCTAACCTTGTCACGCCGGTGGGGTGTGGAGGAAACGAGTTCAGGCGTTTAACGATTTAATAAACAAAGCCAAGAACCCGATATGTATACAAAGCGGATAAACAAAAACGCACGGACAAACCATTGTGGTTAAAACACCTAATGTGACGTGTACACGCCTACGGACGCAAACAACAAACCCCAAGGGACAAAACAACGGGACACAGACACATGCCAATCACCAAGGGGGAACAGGTGCATGTAATCAGCCACGTGAGTCCGGGGTGTTTTCAAATGAAAAGGTGTTCGGCAAACAATTTTCAGCACGAAACGGTGTTGTGCTGGACAGATTGTTACAAACCTATATACATGCCCACGCTTTTCCAAGCCCTGACCCCTAAACCTCAGTAGTGTCCTAACTTAAAAGTTCTAACACTATATCCAAAACTGACAGAAATTGCATTTTTCCTAGTTTGAGAGTGGCAACAACACATTGTACAGAACACATTACACACACCCAACCTGTGTGTTCCAGGTTACTGGGAGGTGAATGGGTTCGGTCTGCTGGGGATCTATAAGTCTGACCTGGAGGCAGCTGGAGGCATGAATACACAGGACTTCACTGACCGCTGGGGCGGAGAGGACTGGGAGCTGCTGGACAGGTCTGTGTGTGTCTGTGGTCTGCTGCTTGGGAAGCTAACTGACCGCTGGGGGGGAGGGACTGGGAGCTGCTGGACAGGTCTGTGTGTGTCTGTGGTCTGCTGCTTGGGAAGCTAACTGACCGCTGGGGGGGAGGGACTGGGAGCTGCTGGACAGGTCTGTGTGTGTCTGTGGTCTGCTGCTTGGGAAGCTA
>JACXGK010015297.1:0-10574 GCA_016801125.1 Novumbra hubbsi | reverse complement strand
TTCTGGTCGGACAGACAGTAGATCTCACAACGTCCTGGTCGGACAGACCGTATATCTCACAGCGTCCTGGTCGGACAGACCGTAAATCTCACAACGTCCTGGTCGGACAGGTTATTGAACTACGTAATTGAAGTGGTCAGATGTTGTCTTTTCTTATTGATGAAATGTCCCACCTGTTGTTCCTGGTCTTACAGGTCGGACCTGATTGAGTTTGACACCCTAAAGCGCTCCAACGCCCACTACAACCTCCAGAATGCCTTCAACGTTGCAGAGAAGGAGCTGGGCCTCACCAAGCTCCTGGACCCAGAAGGTGAGGCCGTCAGGGACAGTTGGACACTGTGTGTGGGAATGAGAATTAGGAGGATTACTGGAATGAATTACAGATTAAGTGAGAATAGGGGCTGGTCAGGCTGGGGACGGGGCGGGGCTAAATTATTTCCTCCTACATCACAGCCTTCAGCACAGCTCCACAGAGCAAGTCCAAATATAGTGTGATTCTCTCCAAGGCCCTCCGTCAATCAGGGCAGATTTACAGGCCAGTGGCCCCTGTTTTCAGCTATAATTGACTGGGTTTAGTGAGTGTGAGATGACCCAGTGTACATGAGGGCTGAACCAGTCCCTTTGTCTCTCCAGATGTTAACGTTGACCAGCCAGATGAGAAGTCCATCATCACCTACGTAGCCACCTACTACCACTACTTCTCCAAGATGAAGGCCCTGGCCGTGGAAGGCAAGAGGGTTGGCAAGGTGGGCTACGTCACCCCTCAGTGCTCGGTCTGTGCCTTCCTCGTACTGTCCATAGAGCTGGTCTCACCCGTCTCACTACCTCCCAGGTGCTGGACTACGCCATAGAGGCTGACCAGCTGGTGGGGAACTACGAGAGCTTGGCGTCAGAGCTCCTGCGGTGGATCGAGCAGACCATCCTCACCCTGAATGACCGGCAGCTGTCCAACTCCCTGAACGGGGTGCAGAACCAGCTGCAGGCCTTCAACACCTACCGCACCGTGGAGAAACCCCCCAAGTAAGAAGGGCCGAGGCATAGACATACAAGGCCTCTCTCCAGACGGGTTCCCAACTCTGACCCTTTATCCCGTGGCTCTACCATCTGATTTGTCTCTGTCAATTAAAACTGTTTCAATGAACTGTTGAAATGTGAGAACAATGAAACAAGTTGTAGATTCCAAGATGAATGTCAATTTAAACAGGTTCACATTTTCCGGCAGGTTAGAGTTATTGCTGCACTTCCATTTAGACAGATGTCTGACCATCGTGTGTTTTTAGGTTCACAGAGAAAGGAAACCTTGAGGTGCTGCTGTTCACCATCCAGAGCAAGATGAGAGCAAACAACCAGAAGGTGTACATTCCACGTGAGGGCAAGCTGATCTCTGACATCAACAAGGTATCACTGTTACTACGCCCTGGAGGAGTGGGGACACCTGGTAACACACGATCTGTGTCACCCCCGTTTAAAAGCATGTCCTGAATAGAGCTTCACTTGACACCAGTTGTCCCTGCAGCCCTGTCTAGTATCATGAGTAGCACCATTGGTTCACAGACGTGGTTAACTCCCTGTGTTCTGATTGGGTCGGCAGGCGTGGGAGCGCCTGGAGAAGGCGGAGCACGAGCGGGAACTAGCGCTGCGGAACGAGCTGATTCGCCAGGAGAAGCTGGAGATGCTCGCCGCTCGCTTTGACAGAAAGGCGGCCATGAGGGAGACCTGGCTGAGCGAGAACCAGCGTCTTGTTTCCCAGGTAACAAGAGGACAAAGTTCATAGCAATCCTGATTGATGGGACGAGTCCACATTTACACAAACCCTGGTGTTAGTTATTTTCAAGGTGCTGCTAGGGGTAGAAGACGTATAGGGACAGAATTCCATTCAAGCAGACATGCATGAATAGACCAGGTGGGTGGGCATGTAAGACAACAGGATATGAAGTTCCTGTTGATGTACACATTCACTTCTCCAGTATCTGAATCAATCTGGATGTGAATGCATCCGCTGTCCTCTTTCTACCCAGGACAACTTCGGCGTGGACCTGGGAGCGGTGGAGGCGGCGACTCGCAAACACGAGGCCATCGAGACGGACATCGGGGCATACGGGGAGCGAGTGGCGGCCGTGGAGGCGGTGGCCAGGGAGCTGGAGGCGGAGAACTACCACGAAGTCCGGCGCGTGCTGGCCAGGAGGGACAACGTGCTGCGACTCTGGGAGTATCTGAAGGAGCTGTTGGCCTCCCGACGGGAGCGCCTCCACACCCACAGGGACCTGCAGAGACTCCTGCAGGAGATGCAGTACATCATGGACTGGATGGAAGACATGAAGGTACGGAGCAGGATAACCTGTAACCATCTGCATGACACACCGTCAACCCTGCATGACACACCGTCAACCCTGCATGACACACCGTCAACCCTGCATGCCAGTCCACATTTAGATGAGTCCTTTCTAAACCGCTGCTGGTCTCAATGCCTTCCAAGGCCAGAGAGTCTGGCAGCATGTTGTCTGGTAGTGTGCTCTTAGCCCATGGCCCGTGGCTGATTACCGGTGTATGTTGTTGGGATTCAAAGAGTGCCTTGCTCATCAATGTCAAACGTGTGCTTTGTTCCATCCTTAAGATAAGGTCTGAGTCACAGCCAATGCTGGCCCCACTGTGCCTTTGCTTAATCTATAAGTTTCAGAGCAGAAACAGTAATTGCTTACTAATGCTCCTTTCGATTAGCATCTCCTTAGCAGCGCGGCTTAGCCACAAATTTCCAGGCACGGTGAGTGGGTGTGTGGATAACCGGCCTCCGGCTCTGTGCTCCCCCAGAGCCGCCTGCAGTCCCAGGACAGCGGCAAACACCTGCATGACGTGGAGGACCTGCTGCAGACTCACAGCCTGGTGGAGGCAGACATCTCGGCCCAGGCGGAGAGGGTCCGTGGGGTTCAGGCCGCCGCTCAGCGCTTCACCTCTGAAGAACAGGGTGGGTCACGTTTGCACATTTTGGAGTTGGCTTCATTTGTTGAAAGTAGCAGTCAACTGCAACGCAATATTTGGAATGAATAAACGTGATGTCTTCCAGTCTACAAGCCGTGTGAACCGGCGCTGGTGGGGGAGAAGGTTTCTCTGCTGGGCGGGGCCTACGAGGAGCTGGGCCAGCTGGCCGGTGTGCGGAGGGAGCGCCTCGAGGACTCGCGGCGCCTGTGGCAGTTCCTGTGGGAGCTGGGAGAGGAGACGGCATGGATTCGAGAGCAGGAGCAGATCCTCGCCGGAGGAGACTGCGGACGTGACCTCACCTCCTCCCTGCACCTCCTCAGTAAGCATGAAGCATTCCGGGACGAGATGGCGGCCCGCTACGGCCCGCTGAGCAACAGCATTGCCGCCGGACAATCCCTGGTGGAGGAGGGACACGTCGGAGCCCCGGAGTGCACGGAGAGGATTAAGGACGTCCGCGCTCAGTGGGCCCACCTGGACGAGGTGAGCAGACGGGAGGAGTTGACGGAAAACTGATTTACGAAGCATTTCCTCCAGATCTGTTCTGATGCTTCGCCTCCCCCGTGGTACCCAGATGTCCCAGCTGAGAGAGCAGCAGCTCAAGGAAGCCGTGTCCCTGCACCAGTTCCAGACCGATGCCAACGACATGGAGGCCTGGATCATGGAGACCCTCCGCCAGGTGTCCAGCCAGGAAGTGGGTCACGACGAGTTCTCCACCCAGACGCTAGCCCGCAAACAGAGGGAGGTGGAGGAGGAGATCCAGAGCCACCGCACCCTCATCGACTCCCTGCATGAGCAAGCCCTCGGCCTGCCCACAGTCCATGCCAACTCCCCGCAGGTCCGATACCCTTTTTGCTGTGGAACTCTGGTCCGTGCTACACAACGTCTCCGCTTAAGAGACCCCTGTTCTTCACTGTTGTTGCCTCTGGTCGAGAGAGTCTTCTGACTGGGTTGTTCCCGGCTGTGTTTAGGTGGAGGGCCGCCTGCCGGCTATAGAGCAGCGCTACCAGGAGCTGGAGTCTTTGTCCGCGGCGCGCCGTCAGGACCTGGAGGGGGCACTGGCCCTTTACCGCATGTATAGCGAGGCCGGGGCGTGCCAGCTGTGGGTAGGGGAGAAGGAACAGTGGCTGGATGGCATGCAGATCCCCACCAAACTGGAAGATCTAGAGGTGGTGCAGCAGAGGTGAGCTGACGGAGGAGGCCTGCGGAGCGGGTGTTGGAATGGCAGGATGGGGAGATGATCTGTACGCGTATGATTTGATATTGATATTGATCTGTATTCACTATGAATCTTCTCTCCTTTAACAATGTAGATGAAACATTGGTCATGATTGTTTTGGTGAGATGTAGACTCAGATCAGTGTTTCAGTGGTCATAGTTTTACTACAAGGTAGAGTCTCTGTCTGGCTGCAGGTTCGAGACTCTGGAGCCTGAGATGAACAACCTGGTGACTCGCATCGCTGACGTCAACCAGGTCGCTCAGCAGCTGCTGGGATCTGATAACCGCAGCAAAGAGCAGATCTACCAAACACAAGAACAGCTCAACAACCGGTGTGTGGTTCTAAACATCATTATGCTCCCTGTTAGGAACAAGCCCTGGTCATATTCAATAAAAGTAATGAACTTATCCGCTGACACTGGAATGCAGGTGTGGTCCTGGAATACTTTCATTCCTAATGATTTATATACATTTTTAAATACTTGCCCTCTAAGGGAGTTTCAAACACCAGAATCAGTGTTACAAAGACTGGATTCAACATGATTTTAGACAAAGCTTTCAGTGCACACCTACTTATTTAATTTGTTTATTTTTACTAAAACCAAGAAAGTGATAAACAAATGAATGTATACTTTACATGAAAAAAAGTACCAACTATTCACAGTTTGAAGACTCTTGGCATTCTCTCAACCAGCCTCATGATGTAACCTGGAATGCTTTTCCAACAGTCTTTAAGGAGTTCCCATAGATGCTAAGAACTTGTTGGCAGCTTCCCCTTCACTCTACAGTCCAACTCATCCCAAACCATTTCAATTGGCTTGACATTGACTGATTGTAGAGGATAGTTAATTTGATGAAGCACCATCACACGTGTTTTGGGTCATTGTTGTGTTGATAAAGGAATGGGACGGTGTATTGCGTCAGAATGCTGCCGTAGCCATGCTGACTGAGTGTGCCTTGAATTCTAAATCAATAGATTTATGACCAGCCAAAAGCAACACTCATGTGTTTAAAAGTTTTTTGGTGGCTACATGAATTCCATGTGACATTTCGAAGTTTTGATGTCTTCACTACTGTACCACTTAAGAAAACAGTCAAACTTAAGACATACCCTTATTTTAGTTGCATCCAAACGTTTGACTGGAACTGTACAATAAAACAAATCTGAGGCATAGCCTGTAGATTGGATGAAGTGAACACAGGGATTGTGTAATTGAGACAGCCCACTCCGGCCCCCAGGTGGAGGGAGTTCCAGCGTCTGGCCGACCAGAGGAAACTGGCCCTGGAGTCGGCCCTCAACATCCAGAACTACCACCTGGAGTGCAACGAGATCCAGACCTGGATGAAGGAGAAGACCAAGGTGATAGAGTCCACGGAGAGCCTGGGAAACGACCTGGCTGGGGTCATGGCCCTGCAGCGCAAACTGACGGGCATGGAGAGAGACCTGGAGGCCATTCAGGTACAGCCAGGAGATTGGTCAACAGCTGTGGAGGTTTTAGGATAAACTATAGCACAGAATCACTGGTTTATGTCCACACCTGGTGTTGCTTAGGTCAACTGACAGTGGTAGCCCTGTTCTTTCAGGGTAAGCTGGATGACCTGAATAAGGAGGCAGAGAAGCTGGCTGAGGAGCACCCGGAGCAATCCGATGGGATCCATGCCCATGTGGGGGAGATCCAGGAGGTGTGGCAGGAGCTCAACGCCACAATGAAGCGTCGTGAGGAGTCTCTGGGCGAGGCCAGCAAGCTGCAGGGCTTCCTCCGGGACCTGGATGACTTCCAGTCCTGGTTGTCCCGCACCCAGACCGCTGTGGCCTCAGAGGACATACCCACCTCCCTGCCTGAAGCCGAGTGCCTGCTCACCCAGCACGAGAGCATCAAGAATGAGGTGGAGAACTACAAAGAGGACTACGAGAAGATGAGGGCCGTTGGGGACGAGGTGACCCAGGGCCAGACGGACTCCCAGTATATGTTCCTGGCCCAAAGGCTACAAGCACTTGACACCGGCTGGCATGAGCTGCGACGCATGTGGGAGAACCGCCACAGTCTCCTGGCTCAAGCCTTTGACTTCCAGACTTTCCTGAGGGACGTCAAGCAGGCTGAAAGCTTCCTCAACAGCCAGGTGAGAAGAGACATACATTTACGTAATTTATCAAGTTCTCCTTGATGAGGTTTCTAATATTTCACTTCCCTTTCTTTCTGTAGGAGTATGTACTGTCTCACACAGAGTTGCCATCCAGCTTGCAGGGGGCAGAGGAGGCAATAAAGAAGCATGAGGACTTCTTAACCACCATGGAAGCCAGCGAGGAGAAGATCTTGGGCGTAGTAGAGGCCGGACGACGCCTGGTCAATGACGACAATGCCAACTCTGACAAGATCCAGGAGAAGGCCGACTCCATACAGGACAGGCACAAGAAGAATAAGGAAGCTGCAAATGAACTCCTGTCTAAGCTAAAGGACAACCGTGAACTTCAGCACTTCCTGCAGGATGGACAGGAGGTATAGCTCTTCAACAAATTAATATGGTTGCGATATCGAGTAACTCTTTGCTTGACTATCACATTAATTGAGTCATATAATTCTCCTCTGTTCAGCTGAATCTGTGGATCAACGAGAAGATGCTGACCGCTCAGGACATGTCGTACGACGAGGCCAGGAACCTTCACAGCAAGTGGCAGAAACACCAGGCCTTCATGGCTGAGTTGGCCTCCAACAAAGACTGGTTGGACAAGATTGACAAGGTACGGCTTGGTCACGACTCATCAGCCATGCTAAGAAGAGTAGCAACATTTGTCAGGAAGATGTGACCTATTTTGACATTGTCTGTTCTTTCGTTCTCTCCCCCCGTTAGGAGGGTCATGCCCTGGTGACGGAGAAGCCGGAGCTGCAGCCTGTGGTCCAGCAGACACTGGAGGGCCTGAAGGGCCAGTGGGAGGAGCTGGAGAACACGACTCGCACCAAGGCACAGTGCTTGTTTGATGCCAACAGAGCAGAACTCTTCACCCAGAGCTGTTCCGCCTTGGACGGGTGGTTGAAGAACCTGTCGGGCCAGCTGCAGAGCGACGACTATGGCAAGGACCTCACGTCTGTCAACATCCTGCTCAAGAAGCACCAGGTGGGTGACGTTGTACTGTCCCGTGCCTCCACCCTCTTAGGGCCTCCACCCTCTTTCCCCAGTCAATGTTCAGACTGTCACTTGAATACGGAAACTAGAGTCAACATGCTCCTCTGTTGGTGTGTAGATGCTGGAGCATCAGATGGAGGTGCGGGAGAAAGAGGTACAGTCTCTGCAGTCGCAGGCCCTGGCTTTGTCCCAGGAGGATGCCGGTGTAGCAGTGGTGGAGGTGGACGGCCAGCAGAAGAGAGTCACAGACAGCTTCTCCGAGCTCCAGGATCCCCTCAACCTGAGGAGACAGCGCCTGCTAGCCTCCAAGGAGGCCCACCAGTTCAACAGAGACCTGGAGGATGAGATCGTGAGTGGCCCCTTGGACGATGAAAAGGGTCATCCACAAATCATTTTGGATGTCTTGCGTTCAGTTTTTTGTTGTTTCTAATGCTTGTTTCCTGTCCATCTCTCCAGCTGTGGGTAAAGGAGAGGATGCCCCTGGCTACATCCACAGACCACGGCAAAGACCTTCCCAGTGTCCAGCTGCTCATCAAGAAGAACCAGGTACACATGGGGGGAGGCAGCGCCAGAGGAAGAAAACAGTAGAACGTCGGGAACGCTGATTCCTCTTTTCTCTCCCAGACTTTGCAGAAGGAGATCCAGGGCCACCAGCCTCGCATTGATGACATCCAGACCCACCGACGCGGGATGTCCCCAGGGCAGGAGGATGTGGACGGGGAGCGACACTTGGCCCTGGAGGGACGTCTGGCGGAGCTCCGAGACTCCTGGGCCCAGCTCATCGCTGAGACGGACAAGCGCCACACTCGGCTAATGGACTCCAACCGCGCCCAGCAGTTCTACACCGACGCGGCCGAGGCGGAGGCCTGGATGGGAGAGCAGGAGCTGCACATGATGTCAGAGGAGAAGGCCAAGGTGGGACGTTGGAGTGGCTGGAGTGGCTGCTGTCTGGGTTCATGACGGTGCTAAAGAGTTCCAGTCTGCATGTTCTGCTGTTTGTCCCTGCATGCACGTTGCTAACATCTGTGGTCTTCAGGATGAGCAGAGTGCTCTGGTGATGGTGAAGAAGCACCAGACATTGGAGCAGGCTCTGGAGGATTATGCCCAGACCATCCACCAACTGGCCAACAGCAGCCGCACCATGATGAACAGCGATCACCCAGAAAGGTGAAGAGCAATGGGGGTGTTAACAAAGGAATGCCAGGCTGTTAACTGCTCAATGCATTAATCAATGCAATTTTTACTCCTTGAAATGGAGACTTGTCGCAATGTACGTGTCATTACAATTGGCCTGACTGTTTCTCTCTGCTTTCAGTGACCGCATCAACCTACGGCAAGCCCAGGTGGACAAGCTATACGCAGGGCTGAAGGACCTGGCGGAGGAGCGTTCCGGGCGTCTGCAGGAGAGGCTGAGGCTGACGCAGCTGAAGAGAGAGGTGGACGACCTGGAGCAGTGGATCGCTGAGAGGGAGGTGGTGGCCGGATCCCACGAGCTGGGACAGGACTACGAGCATGTCACTGTGAGGGGCCTTCTGTTGCTCAAGGATGAAGTCAATTACTCACTGAGGCGCTAGCTGTTTGCAGACGACCATTGGGGCAAAAATGTGTGATCGTCATCCGTGTTTCATCCTTTCCCATTAGATGTTGCGGGACAAGTTCCGGGAGTTTGCTCGAGACACCAGCACCATCGGCCAGGAGCGAGTGGACGCCGTTAACAGCCTGGCTGACGACCTCATCGAGTCCGGTCACCCTGAGAACGCCAGCGTGGCAGAGTGGAAGGACGGTTTGAACGAGGCCTGGGCTGACCTGCTGGAGCTGATCGACACGCGCACCCAGATGCTGGCGGCTTCCTACGAGCTGCACCGCTTCCACCAGGACGCCCGCGAGGCTCTGGGGAGGATCCGGGAAAAGAAGGACGCGCTGCCCTCGGACTTGGGCAGGGACCTCAACACCGTCCAGCACTTGCACCGACAGCACACAGCCTATGAGCACGACATCCAGGCCCTCAGCGGGCAGGTAGGTTCTGTTAAACTGCCGGCTGCACAAGGGACTTCAGGGACAATAGACATTGAATGAACTTGGTTCCATTCCAGAGGAGTGATACACCTGAAGCACGGGAGGGAGGAACCATTTCAATACACGCATCTTAGTGAACCATCCTGAACACAGCTCTGTTGTAATGCCATACGAGGGCTGTTTTCCCGACCTGGGGGTGTCCTGTATTTGTCAGGTGAATGGTTCTGAGGCTTCATTCCAACCCCCCCCAGGTGAACCAGGTGCAGGACGACGCTGCACGGCTGCAAAAGGCCTACGCCGGGGAGAAGGCGGATGAGATCCACCGGAGCGAGCGCTCCGTCACGGAGGCCTGGGAGGAACTGCTGAGTGCCGGGCACACTCGCCGCCTCCTCCTGCAGGACACCGTGGAGAAGTTCCGCTTCCTCAACATGGTGCGTGACCTCATGCTGTGGATGGACGGGGTCAACCTGCAGATATACGCTCATGACAGCCCCAGGTGAGACCGCTTCTGGTTCTGTTCAGCATGTTGACTTTACAACCTCCTCAAGCAACACCACTGGGATTTCAGTATCGCATGTTCTACATTGTCAAAATTACAAACATGGCAATACTATTATCACTATACATACATCACTTACAACACATACAGTGTTTGTGGTGGTACTGTGTGTTATGCTAAAAAGAGTATTGTTAAATGTTAGAAATGACAAAATAGTTCACCAATGACTCTAGACCTTTATGCATGGTCAAGGCCTCATTGGACATGGGCCTCTTCGCTTAACACCCCTCCTCTCTCTCAGGGACGTGTCATCCGCAGGCCTGGTCATAGCCAATCACCAGGACATCAAGTCTGAGATGGAGACCCGGGCGGACAGCTTCACGGCCTGCAACGACATGGGACTCAGTCTCATCAACAAGAAACACTACGCAGCAGACGAGGTCTGGCTCCTCCCACACCATAATACAAATTCACACAAACTAGGATTTAGTGTTAGGATAAGGGCAAATGTACAACGTGTCTTCGTCATGTTTGAGTGTGGTCTGTGGGTTGTGCAGCTTGCTCACGGTACCGACACCCCTGTGTGTTAGGTCCGGGAGAAACTGGACCAGCTCCAGGCCAAGAGGGACGAGATCAACAAGAAGTGGCAGGATAAGATGGACCACCTCCAGATTGGTACGTTACCTAAGGCGGTGTCGTTGTTGTCCGTTCATTGGTTTCTGTCTGTGTGTTAGGGGGGGGGGG
>JACXGK010015296.1:0-10580 GCA_016801125.1 Novumbra hubbsi | reverse complement strand
CTGGTGATGTCCATATGTGACATAATAAGCCTTACCTATTGGAGAATACTTTGGCCTTCTCAATAAAACCAACTACATGTCAACATACGTTTTTTGTATTCTCTTCACATATTGTTACTAATAAACTCATTAAGTCTTCTCAAACAATGTTAACTATTCATCCTTCTTTCAGTTATGGGGTTTCAGAGTCCAAAAAGTATTGGACATCATTCTAAAACAAAGGATAACCTCCTGAGAGGTCAAAAGGTCAAGGTTCTGACAGGCGGATTTTGGGTTCCCAAATGACCCTTAGGGCTAGGAGGGTTAACCCCCTTCAGCCTGGCCATTGGCCTCAGGATGGAACCCGGAGGTGAGGCTGACCGCGACCCCCAACTTCCCCATGAACACCTTCCAGACCCGGGAAGCAAACTGGGGTCCCCGGTCAGACACAATGTCCTCCGGGACTCCATAGTGCCGGAAGACATGAGTAAAAAGGGCTTCCGCGGTCTGCAGAGGCGTTGGGATGCCGGGCAAGGGGATGAAACGACAGGCCTTCGAGAACCTATCCACAACAACCAGGATGGTGGTGGAACCCTGGGAAACAGGCAAATCAGTGAGAAAATCAATGCTCAAATGAGACCATGGCTGCTGTGGAATAGGCAGAGGAAGAAGTTTACCTGAGGGCAGGTGTCTGGGAGTCTTACTCTGGGCACAGACCAAACAGGAGGAGACGTAAACCCTGACATCCCTAGCCAAGGACGGCCACTAGTATTTACCCTTCACCGCCGTTATGGTCCGCCCCACACCCGGATGACCAGAGGAGGGTGACGTGTGGGCAAGAAACAGGAGCCGGTCCCTCACCTCCTCCAGGACGTACATACGACCCTCCCGACAGTGAGGAGGGGCCGGCTCCGCCCAAAGCGCGTTACGAATGTCTGTGTCCACCTCCCACACCACCGGAGCCATGATGTGAGCACTAGGAAGGATAAGGGAGGTGTCCGTGGACCTCTCCTCTGAATCCGAGATGCGGGACAGGGCATCAGCCTTGATATTCTTAAAACCTGGAACATAAGACAAGGTGAAGTTAAACCTGGTAAAAAACATGGCCCATCTGGCTTGTTGAGAATTCAGCTGCCTCGCCGAGTGGATGTATTCCAGGTTACGCTGGTCAGTTAGAACGAGAAAAGGGAATTTGGCCCCCTCTAGCCAATGCCTCCAAGCTGACAGGGCCTTAACCACAGCCAGCAGCTCACGATTCCCCACATCGTAGTTTTGCTCCGCCGCACTGAGCTTCTGTGAGAGGAAGGCACAGGGACGGAGCTTAGGCGGAACTCCCGAGCGTTGCGAGAGCACGGCCCCCACACCGACCTCGGAAGCATCCACCTCCACGATGAACGGCAGTTCTGGGTTGGGGTGCGCCAAAACCGGGGCAGAGGAGAACAAAGCCTTCAGGGAGATGAAAGCCTGTTCTGCCTCAGCTGTCCATCGCAACCGGGTAGGCGCGCCCCTCAACAGTGAGTTAATCGGAGCTGCCACTTTACCAAAACCCCGGATAAATCTGCGGTAATAGTTGGAAAAACCCAGAAATCTCTGAACCTCTTTGACCGAGGTGGGTGTAGGCCAATTACGCACGTCCTCGGCACGCAAAGTCTCCATCTCCACTCCCCCAGAGGAAATACGATATCCTAGAAAGGAAATGGATGACTGGAAGGAGCATTTCTCAAGTTTGACAAACCGGTCATGCTCAATCAGACGTTTCAATACACTCCGCACGGTGGCCACATGTTCAGCCCGAGTGGTGGAATACACCAAGATATCATCAATATAAACCACCAACCCCTGGCTTTGCATGCTCCGGAATATATCGTCTACAAAGGATTGAAAGACCGAAGGAGCATTCATCAAACCGTAAGGCTTCACGAGATACTCGTAATGGCCAGAGGTGGTGCTAAACGCAGTCTTCCATTCATCCCCCTCCCGGATACGAACCAAATTATAGGCACTCCTCAAATCCAATTTCGTAAAGAAACGGGCCTTGAGCATTGTCTCCATGAGCGGACCTATCAAAGGCAGCGGGTAGGTGAATCTCACCGTTACATCGTTCAGTTATCTGTAGTCAGTGCATGGACGTAAACCACCATCCTTTTTCTTTACAAAGAGAAAACCAGAAGAGGCAGGTGAAGTGGAGGGTCGAATATAGCCCTGTCCTAGAGCCTCCGTCACATAGGCGGACATCGCCTCTGTCTCAGTCCGAGACAGGGGATAAACACGACCCTTGGGCAGTGCACAACCAGAACGCAGATCTATCGCGCAATCCCCAGGACTGTGAGGGGGCAATTTACTGGCCCATGCCTTGGAGAAGACGCATGCAAGGTCCAAATACTCTATGGGAATGCGCACAGAGGAGACACTGTCTGGGCTTTCCACCGTTGTGGTGCAAAGAGTATCTAGTGTTTCACACTAAAAAAGTGAACATTTGAAATCACAGGCTGTATTAACTTGCAGAACTTTCATCAAGACATCTCATGATGTGAATCAGTAGTGTGTATTGCCCCCGCATGCTTGCATGCACTCAGGCAATGTATGGGCATGCTCCTGATGAGACAACGAATAACGTCCTGGAGGATCTCCTCCCAGACCTGGATCAGGGCATCAGTGAGCTTCTGGACAGTTTGTAGCGCTACTTGGGGGCGTTGGATGGAACGATACATAACATCCCAAAGGATCTCTCTGAATTATATCTGTTACAAAATACTGTTGATCAAACCAGGAACATACATTTGACACATTAGTATCTCTTGACATAAAATATATATCACACTCAAAGAGTCAAATTTGGGTTGTTTGAGATTCTTTTATTGTGTTAAAATGTTTTGGTATCTCAGCTTGCTTGTCTTTTTACATGCACCTATATATTAGAGGCAAACATATACAGCTATCTTAATCATCAAAACAATGCAGGGATGTAAACACATCTACTATGTGAAACAAAGTTAGAAGTACAACAGATTGTTACCCAGATCTGCAATTACAAAATCCTATGCCAGAATAAATGTTTTCATGATAATGTTGCCCATTTCATTTACTAAAATGATTTCTCTTGAGGTCAGTATGGCCCTAGTTCTTTTCTTTTTTACCAAACAGGTAAAACTGAGGTTAAAATATGAAAAATAAATAATGAAATCTTGCCCTCTCTGCTGATGGAAAACAATAAAGAATAATAACATGTCTGTCCATTTAACATATACCTGTTGATTAAATAACATCTAATCACTTACATTTTCACATTTTAGTATTTGACTTACTGAAGCGAGTGCACACATTTTATACTTTTTTTCAACTGGCCCCCCGTGGGAATCCGACCCGCTGGTTTAAGCAACATGCCAACTGAGCTCCCTGGGAACACTTCAATAAACAATCCACCAGAAACGGAAAGACAATGCATTCAGTTGACATTAAAATGCATTGATATCCAGACATTTCACCCTTGGATGAAAAGGCCCTTTATAAGCAAATTAGATCAGATTGATGTAATCTGTGACCTGGGTGGTAATCATTTAAACAACAAAACAAATGTTTATGAACAATTTTGAAAATGCATATTGTAAAATCTGAAATTATGACATTGCTTTTTTGTTTTGCCGAAGGCGTTGCTCTGTTTTGACATGAAAATAACTCTGGCAAAAGACCACCAAAGATGTTAGATTAATGTAATCTAAAGGTGCCAGTCCTGGACAGAGCAGCAGACCAAAATGTGATCCAACAACAGCAGCAAGTCTTTGCCATTTCCAGATCCCATTGTCCATTCATATTTAACATGTACAGAATTCTGTTCAGTTTGCAAGCTTTTAGGAATGTCACCAATAGAGCTGACAGGATTCCTCTTTCTACTAAGAGAGTCTTGTTTGTTCTGTGTAGTACAGTTAAAAAACATCCCTAATGTTGTGCCATATTGAATGTGGCCAAGGTGAGATTATAATCTAACAATGC
The DNA here is from genome assembly GCA_016801125.1 of Novumbra hubbsi. Taxonomy (NCBI): domain Eukaryota; kingdom Metazoa; phylum Chordata; class Actinopteri; order Esociformes; family Umbridae; genus Novumbra; species Novumbra hubbsi. Next base: position 6,611 of record JACXGK010015296.1, on the reverse strand, counting down.
CATCATCTTCAAATATAACATGAAGCTCAGATTTGACTGTAAACAACTAACTGGTGAGAATTATATTTTAAATGTAACATTTCTTTTTACATTCAAAATTCTAACACCTTACTGTAGCAACTTTCTACATCTGAAAAGATCCTATAGGTCCAATCCTTTTGTGTATTCATCCCAAATGGCATTTTTCCTATTTGGTTGCCTTACAATCTGGAAATAAAATATACTTTTTGGGGGGTTTGTATCATTTGATTTACACAACATGCCTACCATTTTGAAGATGCAAACTATGTCTTTATTGTGAAACAAACATAAAATTAGAAAAAAACTGAAATAACTAAGTAACTATTCACCACCCAAAGTCAATACTTTGTAAAGTGACCGTTTTGAGTAATTGCAGCTTCAATTTTCTTGGGCTATGCCACTATAAGATTGGCATATCTAGCCACTGTAAGATTTGCCCATTCTTCAAGGCAAAACCGGTGCAGCTCCTTTCAACATGGATGAGTTCCGCTGGTGTACCGCAATCTTGAAGTCATACCATAGATTCTGAATTGGATTGAGGTCTGGGCTTTGACTAGGCTAAACCACGCAAGTGTTGCTTTAGCAGTACACTCATGGTCATTGCTGGTAGGTGAACCTCCCAAATGTACCAGTCTCAAAACTCTGGAACACCGAAAAAGGTTTCCCCTCAAGAATGTCTCGGTATTTAGCGCCATCCATCATTCCTTCAATTCTGACCAGTTTACCAGTCCCTGCTGGGGATGAACAACGTTCCCACAGCATGATGTTGCCTCCACCATGCTTTAATGTGGGTATGGTGTTCTCAGGGTGATGAGAGGGTTTGCACCATAGCGGTTTAATTCATGTCCAAAAAGCTACATTTCTGTGTCATTGCATTCATGCCACCAATTTGGACTATTTTGCATATGTCCATTACATGAAATTCAAATACAAATCTATTTAAATTACAGGTTGTATTGCAACAAAATAGGAAAAATGCCAAGGGGGATGAATACTTTTGTGAGGCACTGTAGATAATTCATAAAATATCTCTGCTCATGATATGATCTGATAAAGGTCGGATGATCCTGGCTGAGATGAGAAGTTTTTTTCCATTTTTGTGCTCTTCGTTTTTCTGCACCTCAGCTTCAGTCAGGTATGTAACTGATGTTTTCATCCTCACCATGAATAGACTAGGTAGAACTTTTACTGTATCGTACGTCTTTTCAGATTTTCCTATAGGGTGTAGTAGTAAAATGTCACTGGCACTGAAAAGTATTAGACTGAGAGTGGATTAGAGGAGGTGAGAATGCCTTGTTGCCAAATCTGTAACGCTGCGGCAAACTAAAACTAGGCCATGTTTAAAAACCTGAGTCTGAAACAACCAACATTACAGAATAAACTACTGTATCACACGTGGTAAAAACGTAGCAGCCAAAAGAAAGGGGAAAAAAGCTGTACACTCCAGAAAGAACACTGGATAAAAAGGGCATGGGAGAGGAAGTGTGGCACTGTCATGTTCCTTTCTCCAGTCACAGAATCTAGGATCAGTTCCTCTATTTGGATGTTACCTTTCTCATTATAGAAACAAAATGCTAAACTAAACTGAACTTCTATCAGTGTCTAGAGGAAACATGACCTGAATCACAATCGTTCTTACTCATGATCCTCCATCAATTCCTTTCTATATTAGTTGGTCACTAAGGCACAGTGCCGACTGTCTTGCAGAGAAACATTTTTGATCCATGCACAACATGTTATGTACCACAGTCCCATTCAAATCTTCATAACATTATAACAACCAATTACAATAATAAAATCAAACAAAATGTGACATAAATATTCATTATCACAAACTTTTTCCAACTTCATTATCGATTCTAATAACAGAGATTAACAGAACATATTTTGATGGTTTTATCTGTACAAGCTTCAAGAAGAGTTTGCTTTTGTTAAAAGTATTTCAATTTCTCAAATATATTGCCTTCAAACGAGCAATACATCAATTGACGGCTTTCTTCTCAATCTGAAACAGGTCCTTAAGGTCCAGCAGGGCTTGTTTTATGTTGCACATGAAGCGATGGGAGTCCTGCAGTAAGGGAGGGATTTTACATTCTCATCGTTTTTATGTGTTACTTTGACCTTGTCATGCAAGCATACTGAATTATTCTTAGAAAGGAGGGAGCAGGATACCATAGAAAGAGAGACTGAGAAAAGCACAGTATAGGACAGAGTGAAAGACAGATGGGCTGCCCAACCCTGTTCCTGGAGATCTACCATCCTGTAGAAATTATTTCCAACCCTAATTTAACATACTTGATCCTAATACTTAGCTAAAGATCAAGCTAAATCAGGTTGCTGGTAATTAAGGTTGGAGAGAAAACCTACAGGTTGGTTGATCCCCAGAAACAGGGTTGGGCAGAGAAAAAACATGAAAAAAGGCACCATAGAGGTCTGAGAGGAAGAATTAAACGTACGGTCTCTGGACTGGAGTGTTTGCTGGAGATGTGAAAGTTGATGCATTCCTCGCCCAGGACAAAATAGGAAACCCCATAGCCATCATCAGCCACCTGGAGGGGACAACAGATGTTCATTAGATACCAAACTAGCTGGCCTCATATTTGAGTTTTCTGTTCCCCCCAGAGATACTTAATAAACACAACCCAGGTGTAACTTTGCCTTCTTTAACATTCCCAAACAGGTAGTAGATAACCAGATAACAATTATAACCCAGCATGGGCTCTTTACAGACGATGTTTAAAGCAACCAAGTGTTCAAAGCGAGGAGAGCACTCACCGGCCCGAAGCCTCCACCGCAGGATACAAGCTCGGGGTGGTTGGCCAAATCAAACAGCTCCCCCTGCTGGAGTGGAGTTTGACTGGTGGACAGCCTCCAAGGCTCGGATAAAACCTGCCGAATGGCCAAAAACCACCAAGAGTTTTAACACTAGAACTGGCGTTTGAGTTTATAATTCAAATAAAGCTCCCATTTTGAAAGGTACACCCTCCTCCTTTTAAGACTTTTCCTAAATAGGTGTATATTAAATTGTTCTGTTGTCAGAATTCTAAACTCACAAACCAAAAGCGATTAGGGGCTATTCACTAATTAAATTTACCATGTTTTCCACAACAAACAATGTAGGCTACTTGTTTGAAATATATAACATGTCACGGTTTTTCAATAGGAAAGAAACAAAATATTGAACATATCTTATCTGCCATTGAATTTTCATAAGGCAAAACAGTAACTTGTTGTCTGTTGTCTGTTGAATAGTTCAATACCTAGTTTGCAATAACAATTTATGTTTCAATAACTTTTAATTTGTTTAGGAATATTGTTTGTATTTCGTTTGGCGAATAATTATTTAGCGTAATACATTTGATGAATTAGGCCTAGTAATTCATTAAATGTATTACTAATTCATCAAATGTATCATGCTAAATTAATATTTGCAAAACAATATACAAACGATATTCTTAAACAAATTAATTGTTATTTAAACATATTGCAAACTATATCCTGAACAACTTAACAAACGAATAACAAGTTACTGTTTTTCAATCCACAAATTACTTTTCTATATTCACATGTAGGCTACAGTAAATCATTCTCTGAAATTGTTTACATAAATAGCAATGACGCCAATGGATGAATGGGCGATAACCCTGGAAAAATGATTGTATATAATCTCTAATCTGTGAGCAAGTCAGACACAATTTACAGCATTTCGTTCTCAAAGCATTCACGCTGTGCATACGGTGGGAATAGAATGGATGTGGAGACATTTTGATCTAATCGATATGGAGTGGACTTTTACACAGACTATGTCACGCAACCGCTTCAGAGAAATTATGCAAAACCTGCTTGATACAAGCCAGGAGAGAACATAAGTGGACTTAAAACTGTTCTCAACAAACATTTGGTGCCATTTTACCCAGCACATGGCCAACAAACTCGAAAGGTTTTGGATAAAAAAGGGTTAGCTGCAGATGTCATGCTCAATGGCTATCCATACGAGGGACAGGATGAAAGAGGGAACACTAATATATTTTACTTCTACGAATAAGGTGTAGCCTATGTGTTATTCATCCTATGACATTGATCGTGTTTATCAAGCAAATGTGCTTGTGGCTATGCGTATATACATTGATCTTGCTGTTCTAATGTTAGTGGCAGTTTCAACCGAAACAGCGTTGTTTTTCTTGAGGTTGTGGGTTAAATCTAAGCCTAATTTATAGGCCTTTTATCTTGACTTTTTCAGAGGTCAAAGGACTGTTTGATTCATATCCCGCAAACTGGACCTAATGGGTTTTCAGTCAACTGGCCCCATTTTTTTCCCCCTTACTTTCTTCTTAAAACGGTACAATGCCAAGTGCAGCTTTCACTCACCTCGTGGAGGAAGGGAGAGTCCACTCCCAAATATTTGGAGATGACGTAGAGGCAGAAAAGGTGACGGTCTATGCCCTTCCCGGTCATGGCTTCCCGGTACAAGTTCTGGTGTTTTTCTGCCGCTGCTTTCACAAGTCGCATACGCTCCTCACTCTAGTGGCAGATAGAGAGTTTCAGGTGACTTAGACAGCCAAGCGGTCACAGCCAAAATGTAGAACAATAGCGGTTGTTGAGGAATAGACTTGTTGAGGACTAACACTGTTCAAAATTAAACAAATTGAAACCTAACAGACATGAGCTAGATCATAATTTAACCAATTTTATCAAAGGCTTAAACAATCCTGTAGCACGGGTATCCTATCATATCCCAAAGACTAATCACTTTCAATACTGAAAATATTTATTGAAAGGATCTGCAATAGTAGGACCGTCATTCGGACTTGTGCACTAAACATTTCATCGTTTTTGAGTGAATGTATCCTTTTTTCAAATCCAAATTTCCCCACTAATTGAAAGTAAAACAGATGAAGACAGTTAAGGAGACGGTGTGAACTCTGACCCTTACCGTCTCGTCTCTGACCATGGAACGGACGAAGGCGCAGGTCTCCATGGTGCAAGAACGCACGGTCTCTGTGCGGCCCTCTCTGTAGAGGCGTGTCATAGACGCCTCGTATGTTAGACAGAACTTGCCCTTGTCCTAAAAAGAACAGGCCTACAAGTTATCATCTTTTACATTTGAGCCACTCTTTGCATGCGAGACATCTCTCCAGAATGTCATTTCTGATCGGACAACCCAGCTTGCCGGTACCAGACACACTGCAGGTGAGCACTGGAGCGCGTTGAGACAAGGCTGTCCTGTTTAAACTCCCACTGCACATTGGTGGGACCCCAGACATTGTCTGAACGCTGCTAAACAGCCGTGGCCAAAGGTTTTGAGAATGACACAAATATAAATATTCTCAAAGTCTGCTGCCTCAGTTTTTATTATTCCAATTTGCATTTACTTCAAAATGTTATGTCAAGTGTGATCAGATGAATTGCATTTAATTGCAAAGTCCTTATTTGCCATAAAGTCCCTGAAGTCTTTCCTGCAGAGAAGTGGCTTCTTTCCAGATCTTCTTGACACCAGGCCATCCTCCAAAAGTCTTCACCACACTGTGTGTGCAGATTCAGTCACACCTGACTGCTGTCATTCCTGAGCCAGCTCTGCACTGGTGGTGCCCCGATCCCACCATTAAATCAACTTTAGAAGACGTTCTTGGCGCTTGCTGGACTTTCTTCGACACCCTGAAACCTTCTTCACTACAAATTAACCTCTCTCCTTGAAGCTCTTGATGATCCGAAAAAAATGTAGGTGCAATCTTACTAGCAACAATATCCTTACCTGTGAAGCCCTTTTTGTGCAAAGCAATGATTACTGCACGTGTTTCACCATGACCTGGCTTTATTTCGGGCCTTACTACCCCATCTGGTGGCCTATGGGCGCGGTGCTCATCACGTCACACAAACACCCCAGTCATCAAGCACCTGATCAACTGCTCACACCTGTCCCTCATCAACTGATCATGCTCCCTATTTCCGTTCCCATTCCCCATTGCCCAGTGTCAGTTCAAACAAAGTACTATGCCAGTCTACACTGCTACGTATTTAGTATTGACTCCTGAGTTACATCGCAGCTTATGGCCTTCCAGCCTTTTTCCAACACATATATATATATATACACACTACGCGCACTTACACTGCTGAACATTCTTCCCTGCTCGTTTACTCGAGTATTCTACACCACACAGCTCGTTTGCCTCCGAGCTTAGAGACACCGGCTCACCCTACAGTGCGTGTGTCTAGAGTCGTACGTTGGATCCCGACCATCGCTCTGTTCACCCAGAATCCTTACAGATTTATAAGCATGTATTTAAAGGAGCGGAATGAGGGAAGAAACACTTTAGGTTATTTTATAACTATATGTATGCATATTTGTGCAGAACAGCAACCACCACAGCCGGTGAGGAGGCTAGCTAAAACCAGGGGGAGTAGCGAGATTCAGGGAGAGATAATCCTCAGATTGTTGCCATGTTTCCGTTAAGAAAATGGATGTGGGTGGGAGTTAGACCAGAGAGATATACGTTGTTACTAGTGTTACATAATAGATGTGGTGGGAGTAAGACCAGAGAGATATAATGTTGTTACTAGTGTTACATGATGGATATGGATGTGGTGGGAGT
>JACXGK010015295.1:0-10580 GCA_016801125.1 Novumbra hubbsi | reverse complement strand
TTGAACATGGGCCTGCTAGAGAACTTGTAGAGGACATTGGTTGAACATGGGCCTGCTAGAGAACTTGTAGAGGACATTGGTTGAACATGGGCCTGCTAGAGAACTTGTAGAGGACATTGGTTGAACATGGGCCTGCTAGAGAACTTGTAGAGGACATTGGATAATTATTTGGGTCATTTAACCCATTGTACTTGTGCATTTTAGTAAATGCCTTTTATGTTGATACGCTTCACAACCAATTAAAAAGCCATGAAATTGGGTTGCTAAACTGCAACCTGGAGCCTTGCTGTTAGTCAATTGGTAATCGGGCCAGTGTCTTAGCAACAGGGATCTGTTGGCAACCGGAACAACAGTAACTGTAAACAATTTCATTAGATAGTCCGTTCTGCTCCTCCCATAATAGAACACCACGACACTGGTTCACCGAGTTCCAAAATCGAGCCTCTGATACGCTGATTTAGTTTCCTTGTATGCTGCACGGTTTGACCAGAACCTTAAGAGCTCCGGTTAAAAGTCCCTCCCTTTGAACAAAATGGGGAGCCATTTAGGGACCACTGAGAACACGTAGGTGGATCAGAAGTGCACCTTGTCGCTCAATATCACCCGGCGCTCATGTGGGTAGTGGAAGGATGTTACCAACGTGATGGGAATAAAAGAGAAATGAAGAAAGGAAGACGGTAGTGGATAAAGACGGTGACGCAGAGGGGAGATTATTCTTTCGGCTGCCTAACTCAAATGATTTGATTTAAAAGGGGCAATAAAGATGTATTCTGGGGATTTTTGACCACAGGTGGTCCAGAGGAAACAGCTTACCTAACGAGTGTCACGTTTCCACCTGTCCGAATGTCAAAACCACTCACTTTCAAACTTGGAATTTAACAGCCTGGGGTATGATGGTGATTCTAAGTATTTATTAGGCACATTTAAAATAATATTATTCCAAATATTAAACACCAAGCCCAAAATAGAATTTATAATGCTGATTTTCTATTGGTCAGTAGAAAGAGCACAAGCCTGTTGTGACCCTCCTCTGTTCCTCAAGGATCACAATGATGCCCAAAACGTCCTCAAACAAGCAATGGCAGACGGGGAAAAACGAAATCCCTCTGTCATGTTCAGATGGATAAAACAATAATAAAATAGTGAGTGATTTCTGTTGAAGACGACAAGCACCAAATAGTGCAGGGAAACATGGTGCCATTAACATATCAAAATAACAAAAACATAATATTGACATCTTTTGTAAGCTGAGCGACCAAGGTGAAAGCAAATTTGCAAAAGAAGACAGTTCGTTTTACGGTTCTGGAATTTAGGTAACTTCCACAAGGTGGGTGCAAATCAGGGATATCCCCTTTAATTACAATATGTTCATTTAGATACAGTGAGACAGTGGCAGTCCAAAGGGTCACGCCTTCAGTCAGCTGATGGTGTTGGCAGATGGAACATCTTAATACCCCTTAAGCTTACACTATAGGTATTTACAGCGGAGAGCTCACTGAGTAAACAATGTCAAGTTTAACTGAACACCGCCAAATGCCTTTTGAATGCCTGTCTGTCCTGCCGGAGTGTTTGTTGTGCTTCTAAGTGTATCTAAGCAGTGTGGGACTGTCTGAGCGGTGAAGAAATGCTTGTCTGCCCAGCTATAAAAATAAATAAATAAAATGCTTCAAATGTCTGGGATTCCAGAAACAGCCAAGCAGACACAAAGGGAACTGGCCAACGGTGGAAAAAACGCCCCGATCCGCTGAATGACCTGTGTCTGGTGCATATAGCAGAGCAACGCCACCAGACTGTAGTGAACTAAGAAGTAAACTGCGAGGGTTTAGAAGACAGCAGCACAACAACCAGGCAGTGTGAACTGAGCGAGGGCTTAGAGAAGCAACTCGGCACAACGAGGCCGCTAAGTGAATTCCCAGCGCTTATAGCAGCATACCTCTTACAGTTCCTCTAAACTGATGAACTGAGGAGAGAACTGAGAGGGCTTTCCGTTACAGCACCAGGCAGGCTGGGACATTCCATCAGTTCAAAGGAAAAAGCTTGTGACCAGTAGAGTGACCAACCATTTGTCCGTGTTCACTTAACACGGTTTGGTGAACAACGAATGAAGTTCAACAAAATCAATTACCCTCTTACTTCCACAGCGTTGTTGTGCAAGGAACAACACCGCTGTAGAAGTAGACTTCGCCAGTTACCAACGAGCTCAGTGACTACTCGTGTAGGCAGACTGGAAGGCCACAAAAGCCCACAATAGTCACTGGTCAACCCGGTCAGTAGGCTTGTAAGAAACCTGGCGTTGCATTTACTTCAACAGCCTGTCAGCACGTGGAATCCCTACGTGCTGTAACGAAAACAATTAAATGGCACACCGTATCTTACTACCAGCGCATTCACAAGAACTGCTGATGCTACTAACCATGAAACAGATCCTTAAAACAAAGACTACCTTCGTCGGAAGGGTTCCGTTCATCAAGGTGTATCTCTACTGCAGAAGTCTGTCAGATTGTTAACCGCCCAATGCGCCCACTGCAGCTGCTCTCAACTGGTGCATTAGCATTCTTTTTTATCTTTCTGAAGATCTGAGCTGCCAATACCGTTATTTCACAGAAGACAACAAGGCATTGTACCCGCTCATGTAGCAGTTATTCGTTTGTATTGAATAGAACAGTTTGAAAAGTTTTTGGGCGAAGGTTTAACTTGGGTTCTACAAAGGTTCACTAAAATGGAAAAGGCAGCACAGAGAGAGTAAAGCAGTAAGAGACAGAGAGAGAAAGAGCCAGACAGAAATAGAAGTAGAGTGAATCATTTCATGGCATGAGGACAGGGCTGGCTTGGATTTCAAGCACGTGTCAATTTGTAGGAAAACGAGTCGGCAAAATTACAGCAAGCAGGGTAACACACACACACACACACGCACGCACATCCAACAACACTCCAACCAACCAACAAACCCACCCTCCAATCAACCGACCACACAGCACAGTTGAGATTGTCTAACCTCTCACTGAAGCGCAACAACAAAGGGACAAGGCCTTCCTCCCAAAGAGTTACAAGAGCCAATAATTCTGTGGGTCGACGGGTCAACGTCCCCGAGCAGGTCCTTGACAGTTACTGAACACGCCCACAATTAAAAAAATATTGTGAAAGTTTGACGCAGTTTTTTCACCGGGGAACGAATGCATTAGTGTTAACTTTAAAATCCAGCAGCCTACTGGAATGTTTCTGCAGTACATAAATCCACAGCCCAAGCAAACCCTAGCTTGGGGATTAGTTTGTTTGCATGTCGTCAAGGGACAAGTGATCTGCTTATGGAGTTGTTCCACCACTGAGTGGTTCTTGAAAAGTTAAGTAACCTGGTAAAAAAAGATTTCGCATGATTGAAACGTGCCAAAGTAAGTAACAGAGTTGACCATAACAGGGTAGATTAGGTCATTCCGAATAAGCCATAAATCCATTGGGGCAGGGGCATTGGGCAATTACTCAACAATGTTCAGATCCGGCTGGTTTTCTGTACACTATAGCATGCACCCAGTGTTGCAGATCTAAATAGGACATACAGAGTTGCCTTGAAGAAATGTAGTGGAACTGGCTTTGAGGTTCAGAAATGAATACCCCTGCTTTGGAATGGATGCAACCATTTTATGGTTCATTCATTTATGACCTGTATCTACCGATGACACAGTTGAAGTGTAATGCTGAACTACTCAGCAGTGGTCAGCCTTATGTAACCACCTGTCAGTTTCATCTCAGTAAAACAGAAAGTATTCATACCTGACAGACTGATATTATAAGTTATTATGAAGTTATTCATACATTTTCAACTCTGTGTGGGCTGCTTTAAAAAGCAAATCATGGAAAAAAAACATGCTTAAAAATGCACAATTTATACTTCAATAGTGTCGTCCTTCAACCCACTTGTGCTTGTTTTAGAAATTCATTAAGATATGCAGGAGCCCCGACAGGCCCAGGCAGAATGTGTCTTACATATGTGGTTTAAGGTAAACCACCACCTGATAAAACCTTGAAACCAACAACCAGCTTTTCTCACCTGATAAAACCAACAATCAGCTTTCTCCCACCTGAATCGCTGCAAAAACGACTGATAGCAGTTTTAAAGTCATGGACAACGGGCCTCTGTACACGATCTACATATTACAAAAAACAAATCTGCCACTTCCAGTTACAATAGTAACAATGTCTCAGCGCATAGCTTATTTATTGTTATTATAGTGGATGACAAAAAAATAATTGCTCTCCTTTTGAAAACAAGGACAATTTCAAGTGACACCAATCTTTTGAACTGTAGTGTAATAACATATTTCATTAAATATTTGTGAAGAATATTCCAAACTAGCATTATCTAGTCTAAGTGTTGCATGATTCCACTATATACATCTGAATGCATGCCTTCTAATGGCAGACTTTTATTTAAAATCTAAATGCAAATCCCACTATTCTGGTTAATTCCTATTGTGGCTGTTCAGACAGGTCGCTTTCATGTAGAGCCTGATCTATATAAAGGTGTTGCCCTCCCATATACGCGCAAGCCAGGACATGACCTGTTGACATAATTGTAATTCAAACCCAACCCGGTATTACACGGTGACACAATCATCGGCGACTTCACGTTTTCAACGTGTGAACAGTTGTTTTCCACTGCCGTTGCTCTTGAAATGACCAGAAAGGAGCAGGCAGGGAAGCCACTCGACACGTAGTAAGTGCCCAAAGGACGTCCTCCGCGCGCCCCTCTGACCTCCACGGGTCACATGGCACCAGTGTTTTGGTTGTAAAAGCAGCGCTGTGGGGAGGGAGACGGAGAGAGAGACACCGAGAGAAAGCCCTCGCTCGGCCCATTCATAACAATGGAAAGGAAGTGGCCTCACAATGACCGGAAACAATTTGTGCAGTATTCTCAGACCTCCTTGGACACAGATTGTTCCGGCAAGGTATGCACTTGGCGCCAGACAGACTTGACTGGGATGTGTGGAGAGAGGAGTCGCACGCGGGATCGCGGACAAACGAAGCGTAAACGACACGAGGCCACGCACGCCTACCCCCCCCCCCGCCCCCGCGCAAGCACAGCAGCTTAGCCTTCGTTACCTCGGAGCACTTCCAAAAAACACTCTTTGCGCACTAACTCACGCGCAGTGTGTTTGTGTTAGCAGCCGGGAAGTTTATAGTGTCCCAGGTCAGCCCCTTGGCCACTGATTGGTGGGGGCAGGTGTGGGTGACGTCCGCGGGGGTAAATTTGGACCATCCATATATCAACACCACTCACCTCACCTGATCTCCCTTTCGGGCGCACGGGCTGCAGACGGTGAAAAGAGAGGCACGAGTGGGACACCACAGGGGGGAACGGACAGGGAAACGGGGCTACTTGGAAGGCAATCACTCAACCACACAGAGACAACACGGGGGGTGAGGCGGTCCTAGATAATACCCGGGAACAGTTTTAAATGGAGAATGGCGGAGGCCAACGTAAACACGATCTTCAACTCTACCAGAAAGAGACTGTGCGACCTTCTGTTGAACAGAAAAACCTAAATTGCGACCCAGGCTGTAACAAAAGGAGAACAGGCAGATTCTGAACTGACATGGCACCTGCGGGAAGAGGAACAGGACCCCTCAGCAGATCCGCAAGCATGGTGGCGCAACAACCAAGCAAGGTTCCCTTTAATGGCCAAGTATGCAGGAGAGTACATGTGCATTTGTGCAACAAATGACCCTGTTGCAATTATTTTAGCACAGCTGAAAACCGTTTGGCTGATCAAACAAGCAATACAACCTTCTGTAGACTAGTGGAGTATCTAGAGCATCAGTAATTGTGGATTTGAATACAGGCTCAAAAGAAACTGATGATCTTGAACAAGGCTGTGTACTACTCTTTACAGAACAGCGCAAACTGGCTTAGCATTTGAATAATGTTACAATTACAAAAAGTATGCATTTTCAATATGAATATATTGCAAATGTCCCAACGTCTAGAACAGGCGAGTAGTCAACCTGTTAGACTCGAGGGGTGGTGACCAAACCAATACTGTTACACCTCCTACTGTTAAAGTTAATTACATATAGACCACATTCATAACACTGGCTTACCATAACACAGGCTTAGTGGCTGCTACTGGGGGCAAAACCTTCTGTGCCTCTCTTCTCGCTAATATCTACATCTTACTCTCCTGGTCTCCATGCTCTTGTTGACATTATGCTCCATTTTCAGAGATGATAAAAAAACACACGTGCACCTCCATATGCACGAAAACGAAAGGTCTTATTGTTGCCTGCAAGACGCTAATCTATTGAAGATAAATATATTTTGCATGCATGTTACCTCATTGTAATACCCCAGTGGGTAACAGGACGCAAGTCTCCCCACAATACGGTTCTGTCTTGCACAGATATACAAAAAGCACTATGTTAATTAAGCAACAAGGCAGGACTGTAGCAAGAATTCGAAAGAAACACACCCCTCCCACCACAAATGCGCTAGGCACACGTTTTGGTGCTTCCATAAAACATATTAGTGACATTTACATTTTAATAAAAATATTAGATTAGATTCAACTTGATTGTCATTGATTGATTGAACAGTACCAGTACAGCACAATGAAAATGCAGTATGCATCCAACCAGAAGCGCAAAAACAGCAGTGCAAGAATGTTGTGAAGGGCAGTGTGTCAGTGTACAGACGCTCCAATGTGTGAGCATAAGTAATGTGCAATATAACAATGTACAAAGTACAAATGTGCGGTTGGCAGTACAAATGGAATGCATTAGTTCAAGGGTCAAAAGAGGTGTCAAAGTGTAAACATGCAATAGGAAGTACAAACAGTATGCATTGTGCAAATGGCAAATAATAAATTAGGTATCAATGGGTAGAGCAGGAGGTACGACTAGCGTTGGGTCAAAAAGTTCAGCAGGGTAACCGTAGCTGGGAAGAAACAGTTTCTAAGCTGGCTGGTGTGGGAATGAAGAGACCTGTACCGCTTGCCAGAAGACAGGAGGGCAAACAGTTTGTGACTGGGGTGTGAGGGGTCCCTGATGAAGCCACGAGCTCTCCGCAGACAGCGTCTGTGCTGGAGGTCTTTGATGGCGGGGAGCTGGACACCAATGACGCGCTGGGCGGGTTTCGCCACCTGCTGCAGGGACTTCCGGTCGACCGCAGAGCACCCGTTGTACCAAACTGTGGCACAGAATACGCTTGACTGTGCTGCGCTAAAGGTTTACTAGGATGTTAGGTGATAGGTGGGCCTTCTTTATCTTACTTAAAAAGTATGGGGGCGTTGTTGTGCCTTTTTCACCAGGGTTGAGGTGTTGAAGGACCAGGAGAGGTCCTCGGAGATGTGGACACCCAGGAATTTGAATCTGGCCACACGTTCCGCCGTGGTCCCATCAATAAAGTTGATGGGAGAGCTGAAGTCTTTGGACAACATTCTCACCTACGTGTTGGTTTGTCCAGGTGGGTCAGGGCAGAGAGGAGAGTTGTGGAGATGGCGTCCTCAGAAGACCTGTTAGGGCGATAGGCAAACTAATGTGGGTCCAGGGTCGGGGGGAGGCCAGCCTTAAAATGAGCCAAGACCAGTCTTTCGAAACACTTCACGATCAAGGGGGTGATTGAGCAGGTCAAACGTCTTTGAGGGTTGACGCGGTCGACTGCTTCCGCACTGGCACAATGGTCATGGTCTTGAAGCACACGGGGAACCGCTTGGGACAGTGACCGGTTGAAGATGCCCATGAAGACCCAAGCCAGCGGCCCAGAACATGCTCTGAGCACACGCCCGGGCACACCATCAGGAGCAGCCGCCTTGCGTGGTTTCACCCTGAACTTGTCATTGAGGCGTAGTGCTCATTTTCGGATGGCACTTTCAGCAGGTATAGATGAGACTGTGACGGACAGCCACCACTTGCCTCGATGGCCGCTTTGCACACACTTTGCATTAAAACTAGTTTAGTGTAACCACTGTGACACCTGAAATTTGTTTTGGATTTGAGAACTGTGAAGAGGCCCCACTTGTCAGGTGGTGGGATAGGTGTTTATCGTTATTTTAGTTGTCATACATTTCTCATAAAAACAAGAAGTGATGCAGTTCAATACCACTTCAGTCAAGACTGACTGGAATGCTCAACAGTTCAGGGAGAGCCAAAACCCCTTTTTAATTTCCGAGAACAACAGTGGAACAACATTTCCAGTCATATCTTGGCAATCTAATGTAATAAACGAAAACATTGAATAGAATCAAATGCTTATTATTAATTTACACAAAACAAATTGCATTGGTAAAAGTAATGTCATGTAATATTAAAGTTTGCATTGTCCTGCGGACCACAGATCGGGAACCTTTATCCTATCTCCAGCATAGATGCACCTGGCCTTATAAACCAGTCCATCTGTACGGATGTTTTGGTGTCCTTCCAATAAGAACAAC
This sequence comes from Novumbra hubbsi, assembly GCA_016801125.1. NCBI lineage: Eukaryota > Metazoa > Chordata > Actinopteri > Esociformes > Umbridae > Novumbra > Novumbra hubbsi. Next base: position 2,157 of record JACXGK010015295.1, on the reverse strand, counting down.
CATCTTTCAACAGCACAGAGTAAATGATGACTCACTAGTCTGTACCACACTAAGATTATCACACCAAAACAAAGAAATCCCCACAGAAACCATTAACCACATTCTTAGTGTTACCGGCACCTCTTCCTTGAATCTATGTCAACATGGCAAAAACAATCATATATTTTGGCTCTAGTGCAATAGTGCAGTTCGAATGGAAATCTGTTATCTTTTGCCCCTCACTTCACAGACATTTTGCACAACCTGGACTCAATGTATGTTGTACATTTACTTTATTTTGTTGTGTATTCATTTGCAAAGACGTTTGGCTACTCCTGTATTGTTAGATTCAAGCCATGGAGTGACATCAGGGGGAGATTCCCTAAAAGTGGATTTTCAAATGACCTGCCACAGTGGCTGGTGAACAAACATGTTAGTTTGCATTTAGGTACAATATAATATCATTTTAATAATAAAAAAATAAAATGTTCATCCGGCTACAATAAAAGTGTATCTATAATTTCTTAGATAACTATAAATACAATGAAATGGAACAATAAGTGTAGGAATACTGTAGAAAACACGGCTTACTGTCTTGTTAACAAACCACAAGAAGAGAAACGCCACAGTGACTAAAAGAAAACAATACAGCCACTGAGAATAAGACATGACAGTGAAAAACGATGTGCAACCCAATACTGTGAAGGCACATAACCTTCTACCCATTTCCAATCACATAAAACACTTGAAAGTATCCCAGTCTAAACACCTCTAAACATACGAGGACACCACGTCTGAAAACCATTGTAGGAAGGGAATAAACATACATCACAAACATTTCTAAATATAGAAAAATATTAGGAAACCGAATTGTCTGCCAATGGATGACGGAATAAGGTCTATATCAAAAACATTGCAGAGAACAGCGTGGAACAGGGCAGGAAAGGCCTCTCTGACCCTCTCCTGTTTCCATACTGTGGTTGGAGCTGGGGCTTAACCGATCTTTTCATGCTTTAGTTAAAGCAGGCCAGAAACCACAGGATCCACACCACAAGACACACTCACTACTGAGGCAGCTAGCTAGCTACTATTCAAACAAATGAAAAAGGCCGTAGGCTAACTCAGCATTAATAAAGGGCTAAAGACCCTAGAGATTTAGCAATGACTGAAAACTGAGTATGTTCATTCAAAGTGGAATTTCTCCCGTGTAATTCAGTGGTTTTGGTGTTTTCCATAATTAGTTATTGGTATAGAAAAGCGCAAAAACTCTTTTTTATATATTTTTTAGAAGAAAGCCTATATAGCAAACTTTGATTGTCCTGGTAAGTACTTATTTAATCAGTTACTATAACTCCCAAGATTCCCCTCTCTGAGTCCAGTGGGCAGTGTGTGTATTCTGGAACACATACATGGCAATGAGCGCCTGAGCTTATTATAGCCAAGATGTAAATTGCTGGAGATTACAGATGGGTGCCAATAAGAGTAAACTAAAGTTATTTGCTTCAATGGGGAAGGTCTGAAATACTGAGCTGCTGTTTTAGTGAAGAAAATCACTTCCCTCCGAAGGCACAAGAATACGCTGATGCAAATGTTGCTTGCGGAGACACTAACGGTTTGCCATCCGCACTGTGCAACTGTGGGACTAACGAGTCGTCAAGGGCAGCCAACATGGCCAGCAGGTTTATAATCGCGGGGCTGCTGGGTACACGAGAGATGACTTGTAAAATCGTGATTAGCTCTTCTGCGTTGCTAGAAGCACCCCGCCTGGGCCAGCCCTTGTCCAACACCGGCGCATTTACCAACCCCTCGTCTAACGCCGGCGCATTTACCAACCCCTCGTCTAACGCCGGCGCATTTACCAACCCCTCGTCTAACGCCGGCGCATTTACCAAGCCCTCGTCTAACGCCGGCACATTTACCCAGCCCTCGTCTAACACCGACGCATTTAGCCAGCTCTTGTCTAACACTAGGCGCATTTACCAACCCCTCGTCTAACACTAGGCGCATTTACCAACCCCTCGTCTAACGCCGGCGCATTTACCAAGCCCTCGTCTAACGCCGGCACATTTACCCAGCCCTCGTCTAACACCGACGCATTTAGCCAGCTCTCGTCTAACACTAGGCGCATTTACCCAACTCTCGTCTAACGCCGGCGCATTTACCCAGCCCTCGTCTAAC
>JACXGK010015294.1:0-10581 GCA_016801125.1 Novumbra hubbsi | reverse complement strand
CCCTCCATCACATGACCACTGTTCCCTCCAAACCAATTGCTGCTCTACACGCCACCATAGCAACGGCATGTTGACAGTGCATCTGCTAGTTATTTTGGCCTATTTTTCACAATATCTTTATTCAATATTTTCAGTACGGTTAATTAGCAGTTGTCTATTTTAGTAGACAGATATGTGAATATCAGGCTAGCACAGGAGTTCAATGGGCTGACCTGTCACTACAGCATGTATGACTCAGGGATGTGCTCGGTCAGTGTCTCCCTGGAGGTTATTATATTCAAAACAAGCCTTATTAGACTAAACAAAGCCCTGTTGGCCTCCAGATAGACCACAAGACAAAACAGAAATATAAAAGAGTTAAGCATTGTCTGTCTGCGTTGTATTATAGTTTTTGAGACGGACAAAACGCTCATCGGATCATGTCAAACTCATTCTTTTCAGACAGCTGTACTCCATTCATATGTATTGAATTGATGAAAATCTGAAAAAACCTTGCCACCAGAACAAGTGTGAGTTACATAGAGCAAGTCTTGCTGTTCTCTGTGTGTCATTCTGCACATACTGTCACATTTGAAACAAAAACCTGCCTGTTTTCACCTGCTTTTTGTTAACCATGTAGTGGTAAATTATTTAAATTGCTGAAAGCACTCACTGGTTTCAAATAAGTCTTTAGGTATATAGCAGGTAAACATAACAGAAAGATTAGAGTAACACAGGGTTACTTTGATTCCCCCTTCTGGTTACAAACGTCTAAGTAAATAGCAGGTGATTAGAAGATGGTACGCAAACTTAACCAGGCAACAGAAGATGGAGCAGGCAGATATTTATTTTAATTCTGCTTCAACCTAGTCTGGTCCCAGATCTGGATGTGGTTTAGGCTAATCCTTGTCATGCTTTTCAGTGATAATCAGGATACTGTAGGTTATCTCTACCGCGAATCCATTTCCCATCCATTGGTGAACCACTTGTAGTCCACTAATGTATATGGTTTGGCATGGCAGAGACGATTAGAGATCCGGATGTGGGACCAAGCTGTTTGTGGCAAAGCTGTGACAATAGTGTGAACACTGTTGAAGCTGATCTGAGGTCAGTGTTAGGGGCCTTTGCCCTCCTCTCTGTGTCTCTCGGTCACTGACGTGGGGTGAGGGATTCATGTCAACAAAGGGCATTGACACTCCAGTTTATTACATATTGCTATGTATATTCCATTTTTAGTTGTTTGCAGGATAGGGCAGAGAAAGACTCTTCTGTTCTGCCCTATAGAAGGGAGACTGGAAGGCTAGATGTTTGCCAATATGATAGTAGATATTAGAGATCTGTTAATCTTTTCTATGTTCTGTTTCTGTGCTATAGTCCGATGTGGTTGGTAACTCCACAGTTAACTTGTGCTGCTATAAAAGATGGGTAGATGGAGGTGGGTTATTGAGAATCAGTAATCCAACTATGGATATTTCAACAGATCTGTTATGTTAATTCATTATCAGATAGGTTCATTCACAGTCATTTTCAGTTTGGGTAGATAGATGGACAGTTAGTTAATTATTGAATAAATAAATTGATGGATTTAACTGCTGAGGTTATTTATGTTTGCTACTTGAGTGCCAAAGCAACTAAAAACAAGCAGTCTGAATTAACTTTTGATAACATTGTTTTGATCAATGTTGCAGAAGTTGTAATTACTGATGCTGAAAGCGATCTCTTATGGTGCTTGACATAACCAAACCGTTTTTTAGCTTGTAAAAGTTGGCTGTTATAAAGAAAGAGCAAAACAAAAATTCATGGATACAGCAATGACAGGCATAAAATAGTATTTAAGACATAAGAAGAATAGAACAATATGCATACACGTGCTAAAAATATGTTAGTATTATACCAATACAAATTTTATGATACACACTATTATCAACCAAACGGAACATATTGCAAATGTTTTCCTTCCTTTTCAAAAATGTTTTGGTAATACGAGGAAGTTGTTGAATCAGGTGTATTGTATCGTTGCTGTTCAGACCTAGTATTCTTTAAGAATTCCTCAAAGCTTTATTTTGAACATTTGTTAAGGTGGGGAAGACCATAGGTTTTGACACTGTGATGATAAAGATGTGCATGAATTCATCCTGGGATTGGGTACGCCATGTCTGGGTTCGGGACTGTATGACCTAAGCTATGACGCTACAACTACGACAGGTTTTCCTATTCGGTCAAACGAGGGTTCTGCCTTGAGGGTTCTGCCATTTGACCAGAGTAGGTGGATGGAAAGATAAAGATAGTTTGAGAATATGTACACTTCTTTTTTTATACACGCACAGAGACCAAGTCTCGTCAGTATGTATGCATGTGTCAGCGTGTATTTTTAGAAGAGTGTTCAAATGTCTGGTTTTTAAAAAGATTTTTACTTATTTGCTAACAACATGAAGAATGCAATAGAGTCAACACGCATACTCTTCCAGTGTATGTCTTCCAATAGACCAAGTATTCTCTTCACAACTTAATCACCGCAATTCTGCATATTGATTGGATTATTTATACTGCGCGTGTCTGTAAATCATCTTAAATGACAATTTGCAAATGAACCACTACAGGAATTGCTCTATTTATTCAGTTATCCACTTTCTTCATGTGTGTTTACAAAGTAAATTCTTCTTAAAAACTGGTGTGTAAAAGAAAAAAAGACTGAAATGCTACTGCTTTAATATGATGGTAAAGTTGCTTTGATACTGTATGCATTAAAGGAAAACTAAACACTGGCAATGCTTCAGGATTTGGAACACAGTTGATATTGTATACCATTAAGTAAAGATTGAGACCTGATACTGTAGTTCCATTAATAGACAGTCCAGTGGCCCATTTGCCTGTAAGTCCATATCTCTGGTCCATATCTTCTACCATTTACTAATTCCAGCCTGAGTACGATGTCAAGCAGAAGAATAGACTAGGTTGTATTTGAGAATACTCTTGCCAATCACCAGTGCCTCATTCACTAAGCATCTGCACTAGTGCAACATTTACTGCTGTTCTTTTCAAAAGGGGATGAATCATAGCGTTTCAAATGTCTAAAGTAAAGAGTCAAGTTCCATTTCTATTTAGTTGTTTTTGCTCCTTTCCTCCTAAAAGAACAATAGTAAACATTGTACTGCTTGGTTAATTTGGACCTGTTTTTGTTGAGTAATACGTTCTATGAGACTGGACTGGCCTCTTGAACATGTATGTAAATTTAAGACAAGCGAGATTTGCTAAAGCTTCAACGCAGTGCTCGGTTTACTGACACGAGAGACGGAATAAAAAATAAAGATGCAACTGTGCAATATTATTGATGTGTCAGTGTTTTTTTTGGAGACATAAGAAACCCACTTTGATTGGCTGCTCTATGTTTCTGTACTATTTGAATCACACCTTTTAGAAAATGTTAGTAACAACCTGCCTTTCACATTTTACTGAAGAGAACTGCTTCAGACGCATTACTTTGGTGAACTGTCTGTTAGCCAGTCTGTGAAAACACCAAACACCACTGTCAGTACAGAGTGGGCGGGAGAGCTCGGAATTGTGGAAGATGTCTGACAGGTGAAGGAAACAGTGACACAGGATGTGTTCAGTAGAGAGAGACATACCTTAGAGAAACGCTTAGAGCTGCTTTACAACGCTAGCAACCAGACTCATTTGGTGTCCTCTACATTGATTAAAGTTGGACTATTGTCTTTATGTCCTCTACAGTGATTAAGGTAGGACTATTATCTTTTGTTTGCTGTTAGTTGTATTCACAATGGGATTTATTTTACATCTATGTCTTGTCCTGAAAATAATTATTGTGTTAATGCAATTGTAGACAAATTGTGATATATGCAGATTGTCAACATGCATTTGCTTTGTGACATCTATCAGTGTGTACTTCTAATACGTAGTTAAGTGTAAACAAGGCACCGAATGAGTGATTCACATCAGGGACTGTTGTTACTTATGATTGATTTTAGAATGGTGGTGGTACACGTCTTCATGGGTTGGTTCATGATGTCTACACTCCACATATTCTCCTATGCCCTGGTAAACGTTTCTCCCCCTTTATGTTCATTATTCTCACTGTTTTCCATTCCGTTTTTATCAACTTAAATTAGAAAGGCAGCTGTTATTGTTTGACTGTCTGGCTTTTTTATCTGTTCATAACTTTTGAAGACTGTATCAATATGACATGAACGTTTTATGAGACTTTGTTCGTGTTGTCTCATAATACAGGCGGAAGGGGTTGAAGGAGATTGCCGTTTATGTAAACCAGGTGAGAACGAAATTTTATCCCTCGCAAAATCGGTAAGTCAGAAGCATACATTCTCAGGAAAGATAAGGAAACTATGAGGTGTTTTTTTCTCTCTGCGTCTCTCGTGATGAGAGGTGTGATGCCGTGCTCAACATGACCACATCCTTCATTAGTATGCAGACTGGGACAACAGCCTCTTCCGTCTCTTCCTGTTTTTCTCTGTGGCTTCATCTTGTCTCTTCTCAGCAACAGACGGCGGACTGATAGATGACAGAAAGTGTAGAAAGTGTATTTGGACCGCCTGGTCTCACACAGACCAGTGTACCTCCAAGACACGTGTTGTTCCACAGTGTTACAGGCTACAACGCTCAACAGCCTAGACCCTGACTTCTTCTTCCTTTTCTCTACTGACTCATTTCCGTGTATTGATACCTACCTCCATTCCTCTTTCATCACACTTGCCCCCCCCCCCCGCACCCTCTATCCTAGGTCAGTATGTGACCAGTATCCAACAGTCCTGTGCTGTGTGCTCCCCCTGTCAAGATGGTTTCTACACAGACAAATATAACAAGGAGTCCAGCTGCCTTCCCTGCTTCAGAGACTGCCGATCAGGTACATGACACACAAATTGTTTGAGATTATGTTGTTTCTTCACGAGTTTAATTGTCCACTTAGTGGCTAGAATATCAGATCCACCAGAAGGTTTAGGAGATAGATCTGTTCCACAGACAGTCAGGTGGTCACGGCCTGCCATATAAAGCTAGCAGCTGGCATTAAAGTGCTCAGATGCTGTTTGATTGTTCGTAAGTATGGGCAAAAGGTGATCGTTGTTGCCAGGCATGGTTATTCCAGAATGTTCTCCTTGTGGGAATTATACACATGACAGTGACTTCAGTTCATAAAGGACCGTATGACAAACGAACCCATCCAGTCAGCAGCAGTCCTGTGGGCAAAAAAACCTATTGTAAGAAAGGGGTTGAGAGGAAATGGCAAAAGCGGGGGCAGGTTAACACAGCGGTGTGCAGAATGCCATCTCAGAACGTATATAGCTAGCCCCTACCCATCTGGTGACCTACTGAAGCAGACCACACTATATTCAAGTTCTATAAGCTGAAATCAAGATGACGCATCTCGACAAGGACCAGTGTGGCACTTCTCCAGAACTGTGTAGAGTCCATGCCCAGAAGGTGATTCTGGAAGCAGTGGATCCCGATTTGCATACCTTATAAACTGGCCACTGAGTGTTTCTTTACAAAATGCATTCTGTAATGACAATGTGTCTCAATGGATCAGTAGCAATAAAAAACCTTTGTGTAGGCTGTGTATAATTCTATTTTAATTCATGCAATCATATTCCTATTCTTAATTTTTTATCTTACTATAATAACTTTGTGTGTGTATGTGTGTGTGTACCAAGATTTTCACCTGGTGGAGGAGAAGAAATGTACTCCTATATCAGACATCAGGTGTAGGTGCAAGGCTGGTTACCACTGCAAAGACAAAGAAAACCTGACGGGGAACTGTCTGTACTGTGAGAAGATCCCTCAGCAGACCTCAATGTTGATGCCATCCACAGGCTCGTTATTTTTAATACGTTGTGCTTTTGGAAAGTTCTGGCTGTTGAATCAATGTGTTTGACTTCTTACGTGCACTCTGATTACAGCAGTACGCGACAGAAACAACCAGCCCACAACATCCCCTAATAACCGTAGCACTTCTTCTCCTGAACGCTGCCAACCACCCCAGTGAGACATGAATCCTTCCTACTTTGTCAGATGTTCTTGTGTTCTGAAGAGTTATTTACCCGAGAGTTAGTTACCTGAGAGTTACTTACCTGAGAGTTATTTACTTGAGAAAGATTTACCCTAGAGTTACTTACCCGAGAGTTATTTCCCCGGGAGTTATTTACCTGAGAGTTATTTACTTGAGAGTTACTTACCTGAGAGTTATTTACCTGAGAGTTATTTACCCGAGAGTTACTTACCAGAGAGTTATTTACCTGAGAGTTACTTACCTGAGAGTTATTTACCTGAGAGTTATTTACCTGAGAGTTACTTACCTGAGAGTTACTTACCTGAGAGTTGCTTACCTGAGAGTTACTTACCTGAGAGTTACTTATCCGAGAGTTACTTACCCGACAGTTACGAACCCGACAGTTACTAACCTGGCGGTTATTTACCTGGGAGTTATTTACCCAACAGTTGTTTTTTACCTGACAGCTATTTACCTGACTGTTGTTTACCTAGGAGTTATTTACCTACCCTTTATCCGTCTCCCACAGCTGTGATTCTTCAACGGTCCCACATACAGTCAACAAGACTAATTACACCTTAGGTGAGCGACTGTCTATGCTTTTGTTTCGTGTTTCTTTGCACATTTGTTTTAGTTGTTTTCTGTCAGAATGTATTGAACCTCAGGAAAGGTACAGGTCGTTTCCTCTTCTTCACCCCTGGCAGTCATTTTATGTCCTCTGGTTCTCATTGGGATCCTGGCCATTATCATCCTGCTGTATCTCCAACGCCCGGGAGATGAAGCCTGTTTCAAACAAGGTGAGGAAGGTCAGAACTACTTTTTCTTATGAAAATAGGATGAGAAAAAGAAGGATTAGACATTACCAGACAAATTATGTTTGACATTAGTATTGTGTAGGAAATGACTCTTTGCTGAGAGCCATTAAGAATTTCACAGGACTTTTTGCGTAGCCGTGATGACCTTCTAGTGTCCGCATGTACTTTTACACATTGCTCGTTCATTTTACAGAAGAATGATTTCATATTTCAATTGTATTTGACTAATCAATGACTAATTTCCTTCAGGATGACTAATCAATGTGTCTTTTATTTTATGTCAGACTGGGTGACTAATACATCTGTGTACATCTGTGTTTTTTTCAGCTCTCAAATTCTGTAACAAGGTATGTGTAATGCCTTCCCCAACTAGTGTTGCTGTGGTGTTTACTTCAGTCATGTGTTTTTTGACCTAATTCCAATGTAGGCATTGTTGACAATTGTCTTTAATTGTATTATTCCATAACGCATCTAGGGTGACTTTGTATGTCCTCTTCTCCAGGGAGTCAAAGAAGGAGCACCTAACAGTGCCAAAGTGCCAACTCACCAGACAAAAGAGCCACAATACATTGGGAAGCATCAGCCAATCAACCCACCACATCCAACGGCAAATATGGGTACGGAGGCATCTACGTGTATGGATGAAATGAATAGTGTTGACCCTGAGACCTTAAGGAACATTTAAATAAAAGCAACTTTCTGTTCATTTTGTTTGTTTGCAATTAATACAGATGGTCATTCATTTTCCTGCTATGTTAACCCCTTTTGCATTAATTGTGTTGAATTATGTAAAGGATTAGCAGTGAGACTACTGTCAAACTACTGTCAACCCCCCCCCCCCCCCCTTTCCCTTGTGTCTTACTCAGGCCCAGTCCATGTCTACAGCGCTGGAACAGTTATCTTCAGTTTACTCAACCAGTTCTCTGGTCATGGTGGAGGTAGTGAAGGAGTAGAGGTGGAGCAAGTGCAAAAACCCAGGGATGAAGAAGAAGGCGGAGGATGTCCCACTCACCCCCTCCCCTCCCCCAATATCCATCTATCCCAGGAGGAGAGGAGTGGTGAGATGGACTGTGTATTTTTCCCTTCCCAGGAACAAGGAAAGGAGAGTCACATGTCCAAGGAGGAGGGACTATTATGAGTGGAGGGGGATTGTGGACCGATGAGACACCACATGGAGGTGGTTTTGCCAACGGATCCTAATGGTTATGCAATAGTGGACTAACGCTTGACTTACCCAGTGGTATGGGATAACTTATTCATGCTCCCAGAAGGGTGAATCTAAACACTCTAGAATGGCGAATCTCAATACTCTCAGAGATGAGGGCAGAGATGAGGACTGTGTAAAGTTGGTCCTGGGGTGCTGAACCTTCTGGGTTTAATTCTATCCTTCTACTCAGAGACTAACTCAGACCTGGGACGCCAGGTGAGTGCACTTAAGCAACGGTTTCAGCCCATCGGGCCGTGGTTGCATGCCGCCCTGAACGCCCCCATGATGCTTCTACTGTTACTGTACTGTATTTATAATAAGCTCTCTGTCTCACATGTTGCTATATGTTTCGCTCCGTGTTCATTTGGCATGTTGCATTATTTCTGTGTGAATTGAAAGCTAACTTGGGGGGAGTGGGTACATTTGTCAAATAAATACAAGTGATGTGGTTATTTTGACATAAATTACAGTAGGTCGGTAATATTTCTGAAGCTGTTGTTTATTTACTATACATTGCAGTGTGTTCAGTTAAAATAATAACTACATTTCAATCCGCATCTATAAAGCATAGATACAGCAAACAGAAAACGTGTAATGAAGGTGTAAAACATCTTCAACATTATCATGTACTGTACATGTATATAGCACACACATTGTCCGTGTGTGTCTCTCAGTTGTGCTTAATTCTCCTATTTACAGAAAGTATTATCCTTGCAGAAAACAGCCCTCAGACTGATCGGTTTATGTGCTGTGATGTAAATGATTACATTTTCCTTCTTCGTTCTACCTCTTACTTTGCAGAAAGTATAGTCCTTGAGAGTGTGTATATGTTCTTAGTTAATAAAGGTGATTCTGATTCCAGTCATTCAGTCTTACTCTTTGATCTTTGTTTGTCACACACTGGCTTCTTCTTTTGGCTGTGTCTGTCGGATTCATCCGGTGACTTTTGTCCTATTTTGTTGTCCTCTCTAAAAGTCCCCAGAACAAAGCAAAGCCCTGCAGGCAGTGTGAATAATCAAGTGTCTGGTCTTAGCGTTTGTCACCCAGGTTTTCAAACTTCCTTTCCCAGATGTTCTTTCCACATCACACGTCCAACAGCCGCTCCAGCTTCCCACACTCTTCTTGTACGGGCATGGGAACTTCCTCTTCCTCAGTATTATGAATGGCAGATGATTTTTTGGTGGGAGACCAGAAATCTGATGGTCCAGAAGTAGAAGATTTAGGTGAAATGTGCATATGCATGGTGTTATATAGAACTACAGGACAGATGACCAATCAGGTGTACTTACGGTTTATTGAACCAATCCATGCCAAGATAGACTTGTGCTTTGATACGGCAAACATGAGGATGAGAAATATGCAAACACACATCGCGTTCACAATCACTGAGAACAACTGTCCATCTCCTGTTGATGAACACAAACCCAGACAGAGGTCGATGTCCAGATATATAAAAAGAGATGTCCAGATAGAGGTCAGTGGACAGAAAGGTGGACAGAAAGGGAGAAGACAGTGGACATTCAGAGAGGAGATGAGTGCCAAACACGTGACTGAATGAAACAAGTTGCATCTCAGCGATTCTGGATTGTATCTGGTGTTTTGTAGTGTACCTGTGGAGGGTTTTGTGATGGGTGTCGAACCGAGCCGGAAGCCAGGCCTTGTTGTAGAGTTGGGTGTCCCAGGCACTTCTGTAGATGCTGTGTTAGGTAACATCTGTATGTGTGGGGGGATCTTCTCACACTCCAGACAGGGTCCACTGCCTTTGCAGCGGAAGCCAGTTTTACATCTGCACACATCATCGTGCTTGGTGGAACAGTCCGTCATGATCTCTAGCTCTGAATCTGACACACACACACATACACACGAACACAGGTCATGGTCTAGCTGTTTCTGAACCTTTACACTTTGATGTCCTGTTTAAAATGTAGTCAAACAACCTGAATTTATGCTGAATATGTGAACATATCTTATCATCATAATGACTCATATTGACCTTATTGAAACAGATTTTGACTCACAAAGATTTCAAGTTATATTATTACTGTTGGACTCCTCCCTACACACACACACACACTCACAGACACACACACGCCAGCAATTTCCCTACATTGAATAACAGCTACAACATTTCTTGATTTTTTTAGATTTTGACATTTAAAAATAGGCGTGTCACACATGCTTAAACCTTTGCTGCTCATTACGTCTTTCATGTAAATTTGGATCCGTTACTGCCACAAACCATCCTCCCGAACAGCTTCCCGGCAACCCCAAATATGCAGTTACATAGCAGCAATCCAGGCCCCCCAACAGCCCCTCCGTCTTGATGGGTGACTGAGTGCTTGTTGCCCATCCTGGCTTCCTCTCTGACAGGCCCACCGTGGTACCGGCATGGGGAAAACCCCTTGCTGTGTTTTTGTCTGAACTTTATAACCGAGTGACACATCTTTTGATGAGCATTCTGCACAGCGACACGTTTCTAGGAATGTAAATAAGTGACCCCAGAGCCCCCCCCCCCCCCCCCCCCCCCCCCCCCCCCCCCCCCCCCCCCCCCCCCCCCCCCCCCC
>JACXGK010015293.1:0-10581 GCA_016801125.1 Novumbra hubbsi | reverse complement strand
CTTCACGTCTGACCCTCGTCTCGGCACCTGCTCCACGACCGGTCCACGCCACAGCACCTGCTCCACGTCCGGCCCTCGTCCCAGCACAAGCTCCACGACCGGCCCACGTTCCAGCACCTGCCCCACGTCAGACCATGGTCGTTCCGGCTCCAGCCCGGAGACACATTCCGGCTTCAGCCCCACGGGTTCCTGCCCCCAGCGTCAGTCTCCCGTGTCCTGCCCCCAGGGTCAGTCTCCCGTGTCCTGCCCCCAGGGTCAGTCTCCCGTGTCCTGCCCCCAGGGTCAGCTTCCCGTGTCCTGCCCCCAGGGCCAGCCTCCCGTGTCCTGCCCCCAGGGCCAGGTTGCAGTGCCCAGCTGTGACGCCGCCGGTGATGTGCCCAGCTGTGATGTGCCCAGCTGTGACGCCGCCGGTGATGTGCCCAGCTGTGACGCCGCCCCTGATGTGCCCAGCTGTGAAGCCGCCGCTGCCTCCCCCTGCGGAGCCGGCGCCGCCCCCTGCGGAGCCACCGCCGCTGCCGCCCCCTGCGGAGCCACCGCCGCTGCCGCCCCCTGCGGACCTGCCGCCGTTGCCCGCCCTCCCCCTTGTTTGACTCTTGCGGCCTGGAGGCCGTGCTTTGGGGGGGGGCTCTGTCACGCCCTGGCTGCGAGCCCCTGGCCATTTCAGGGCAGGACTAATTGTGAGGCCTATAGCCCTCTCTATGCCGTTGTGGGCTCCCCAGTCAGAGCAGCTGCATTCAGTTGACTCTGATTGGGGAGCCGACTTAGGTTAGTTTTTCACCACACCCGGGGTGGTTTATTGTTTGTTCTGTTTGTCTCAACAACGTTCACGGTTTGTCTTTGTTTAATTCCTCTTTTACAGTGAATGCTCTACACGTTATTTGTACAACGTTTTATGTAAGTTAGTCCTTTCATTTTCCGTTTACAGTCCGTGCAGAGTTTGTTTGTTTGTTTAAAGGATTAAACCCATTTTCATTTCAAAATGTCTGCATTTGGTTCCACCCCGCAACAAAACCGTGACTCGTGGCCACATTCTTGATCTCAAAAGGGCTTAAAACTTCCTCTGTCAAGGTTAAAGACATGGCACTGTCTGATCATTTCTGTGTGTTTTTTTAAGCACTGATCACCCCGGAAGTTCAAGTATAACTGGTTTATTATAACATCCACCTAGATAATGGTACCGACAAACATGCCAAAGATCTTTCTGCACTACTTGACACTTTAGATCTCACTCAACATGTGAAAGAATGTACACGTTTCTGTTAGGAAAAGGTACATTAATGAGAGCACCAATGCTCAGTTTATGGAGGCCATAGCTATCTTGTCAACATTAAGTGCAGAGTCAGTTGATGAACTCCTGGATGACTTTAACGCCAAAATATTGAATGTCATGGATCATGTTGCACCGATAAAGGTAAAGAAAACTCAGAGCAAACAGAAAGCACCTTGGAGAAACATGGTAGCGATAACTGCCCTGAAAAGAGAATGTAGGAAAACGGAACGTAAGTGGAGAAAAACTAAACTTCAAATCGATTATGACATCCATAAACAAAGCCTTGGTAGCTTCAATTATGAGTTACGCAAGGCTAGGCAGCAACATTTATCGGGAATGATAAACAACAATATCAACAATACCCGCACGCTATTTGCTATGGTTGACAAGCTTACAAACCCTTTAAGTCAGACAGCATCAGAACATGTGTCTACAGTTAAACGTAATGAAATCAACATTATTAGAATGAGCATCAGTGCAACACAGTCAAAGAATTACACTGCACCATCACTAAAACCCCCAGGACATAATTCAGTTATTATGTCGATTTTTAATACAATAGATCAAACAACGCTAAAGGAAACATTTCATAATCTTAAAGCGTCCTCATGTTGTCTCGACACCCTGCCATCTGACTTTTTTAAAACCATTCTTAACTCTATAATAATGGACCTACAGCAAATAGTTAATAGCTCCTTGAAATCAGGAATCTTTCCAAAATCCCTAAAACAGCTGCCATTACACCTCTACTAAAAAAGAGAAAACTGGATGCATCTAATTTAAACAACTATAGACCTATTTCAAATCTCCCTTTCATAGCCAGGATCATTGAGAAGGTTGTCTTCAATCAACTCAGCCACTTTGTGAACTCAAATGGTCTCCTTGACAAATTTCAGTCAGGCTTCCGACCTCACTGAATTCAGATAAAATAACATTCCTTGTTCTATTAGATCTCAGTGCTGCATTTGATACTGTAGACCACAGAACTCTTGTCGACAGGCTGGAAAATTGGGTAGGTTGGTTTAGGTTTTATTTGGATGGTCGAAGCTACTTTGTCACTATTGGCAATCACGAATCTGATATGGTGGCTATGACATGCGGAATTCCCGAGGGTTCAGTTCTCGGACCGCTCCTGTTCAATCTCTATATGCTACCTCTGGGCCAAATTCTACAGAACAACAACATCAACTACCATAGCTACGCAGATGATACTCAAATATATATGGCTCTCGAACCATCGGACTATAACTCAATAGACGCATAGTATTATTGTATTTGGCAACACAAACAACAGAACAAGTATTACTAAAGAGCTTGACTCTCGGGCCCTAAAGTCCAGAGACAAGTGCGTAATCTTGGTGTTCTAATAGACGTTTAATAGATACTTTAATAGCAACATGGAAACCCTATACCAGACTTTTTCATTTTCATAACTTTTTTAAAATCCTTCTTAATTTTCCTCTAATCTGTATTTTTTGTGTAAAATGATCCATGTCTGTTTTAATCAATCTGTTAAAATTGTGACCGAAAAGTGGGAAGATGTAAGAGGTTGAATTGTGGAGTCGGTTTGTAAAATGCGTACTCGTACAAAGTGTGAATGTAAGTAAGATCGCAATGCAATGAGTGTATGAGTGTATTATTGTGAATACACTGGGATGTAAGTGGGCGCGCTGCATCGTGTGAATGATCTACGGATAAAATATCAGGCTGTTTGTATAACGAGACCTGAGTTGCATTGGATGGTTACTGAGTGAATGTGTGGACAGGCGAATAGAGGAAGTTGTAGATAGACTGTTAGTTATAAAATTGTATTGTTTTTGTAAAGTTTTTTCATTTCTCTTTTTATTTCTCTTTTAATGTCTTGTCTTGTAAAGCACATTGAATTGCATTTATGTATGAATTGTGCTATATAAATAAACTTGATTGATTGATTGATTGATTGGGTGGGGGGTCAGCAAAGTGGCAGCTGGAATTGACAGGTATCAGCTTGTCCTGCAGCAAAACCAGGCTCGGGACAAGGTCTTTTGAGCCTGGTGCTTCACAGGTGTAGGCAGAGACCTCATGTCCTTCTAAGTTGAAACGCAACAGGAGACATGGAAAATTGTTAAAGAGTGCATACTTTAGCGTTATAGAGGAGAACTAACCCTACTCCCCTGGCATAATAATATAGCAGCATAAAAACTTTTGTCTGAGACATGGGGCTCCAGCGACACTGTGGCCCTATCTGAGGGAGGCCCTGGACAGGACCCAAAAGGCAAGAAATCAATCCACCCACATTGCCAGGCATCAGCCATTGGGACATTGACTAACCGCAACCACCCTACGTGAGGGCCGAGTATTGCCCGCAGAGTTCATTCCATTTGCTCGAGGGGCACAAAGGAGAGACAACAGCAAGCCAGTGACCCTCAGGTGGCATTGGAGAGCAGGTATCCCAGTGGAGATGAGAGCCCACCTGGCAAGACAGCAGGGGTGGACAGTATCAAGCCGTGTAGGTATGTATGGCTGGATCATTTCAGAGAGATATGTAGGAGCAAGTCCATGTATTGTTTTAAGGGTCAACAGTAAAACCTTAACATCAGCCCTAGCCTTAACAGGCAGCCAATGTAGGGAGGTTAGTACTGGAATAATGTGCTAAAATGTTTTGGCTCTAGTTAAAATTTGAGCAGCCCTGTGTAACACTTGTGAGAGTAAATTATCTCTCCATTCCCGCAAACACTAATTTACACATCAAAAGGAAGTTTAGGGTCATGAAGGATCTGGTCTCTGTTTGTTGGTGACGCCCATCTATAAGCTAAATCCTGATAAATACACTGTGCACATCTGTTTTCCTTATCACCTCACTGTTCATTGATCCATAGGAATTTGGCCCTGAGGGGGGTGATACTTCCCCCTCTGAGTGGGGGTTATTGGGGTACCTGGATAAACACAGGATAGGGGGAGAACAGGATGGGGTCAGGAAGGGAAAGACACACACACATACCTGATACCATGACTCTTGCTTGATTATACTATTGAATATACTATGAATATGCAAATAACCTGAGTGTATAAGAACTGAATGTAAATATGATTGTGTTAGAGACTCTTCACTGTTACTTAGGTAGCTGTGAATTTTATTCTCCTTGCAAGTTTTTAATAAATCTGTTAGATGTGCTACAAGACTGTTTCTCTTGCTTACCTGCTTGAAATTCTAAACTATACCTAGACATTATAATTGCCATCATACACTAACTGAAGTTTATTTATTGATTCATCAGGGTAACCGGTGATTAGAGCATTACAATAACTTAACCTGATCTGTAAGTAGGCCCTCATCATATAGTACCATGATTGTAGTCATTAGTCCAACCAGACACTTAGATATGGAAATCCCACCTGGTGATAAATCTGTTATAAACAATGTTAAAATGTTACTCTTAATTTTGCAATGGTAATGTTATGGTTTGCCATATCTACAACCCTGTCATGTGATTGGAGCAAATTAATAATAACAGACTTTGTTACAAAATCCTTTATTCATTCTATTCCATTTAAAGTGCGGTAGTTTTGGCCAAGGGTCCTGGTCCTAAGTAATGCACAATTGAGAAAATATGGTGTCAGAAGGAAACTCAACCCAGGTAATGCTGTGCTACTAAATGAATGAACTGTACTGCTGTGACATCCAGATTAACACCACTGATAATATTAACACCGTCATATAGTTGCGGATCCCAAGGGCAGTAAGGTTAGCTTATTAGGATGCCACTTTCACTCATGTAGCAAAGATGTGGATTTCACCATAATCCTCTCATGTGGGAATACAAGCCCAGTGCTAATGGAATAAGTAGAAAAATGTAATTCTGCGTGTAGCTGCAAACATTTGAAAAACTCTAACATGAACGGTAATTGAATCTTCAATTTTACATCACTTTCTAAAACGTCTTTTCAATTTATTTTTCAACCATGAAGGTGTCTTTTCAACAGTTTGGTCCCTCCTTTGCTCAGTGGAAACTTTATATCCAATCAGAGACATTCTTTTTATCCCCTCAAACAGTTTTGTGAGTTATTGCCATTTATTTTGATAATTCTGTAACATCACATATGATTATGCCCGGCTCAGAGAAAGGTTGTCTCTCATCTGCAAAGTGCACACATTTCTCTGGTAGCCTTCCTCTGGAGCTTTCAAAAGTGAAACTAGAATAATATTCCAAACGATGTGCCCTATTGATAAAGGCATAAATATAGTTATTTGCATAATTTTAGTATGCCTATCTACAGTCGGGAGAACAAGTAGTTGATACACTGCCGATTTTGCAGGTTTTCCTACTTACTAAGCATGTAGAGGTCTGTAATTCTTATCATAGGTACAAAAATCCAGAAAATCATATTGTATGATTTTTAAGTAATTAATTTGCATTTTATTGCATGACATAAGTATTTGATCACCTACCAACCAGTAAAAATTCCGGCTCTCACAGACCTGTTAATTTGTCTTTAAGAGGCCCTCCTGTTCTCCACTCATTACCTGTATTAACTGCACCTGTTTGAACTTGTTACCTGTAGAAAAGACACCTGTCCACACACTCAATCTAAAAACAGACTCCAACCTCTCCACAATGGCCAAGACCAGAGAGCTGTGTAAGGATATCAGGGATAAAATTGTAGACCTGCACAAGGCTGGGATGGGCTACAGGACAATAGGCAAGCAGCTTGGTGAGTAGGCTACAACTGTTGGCGCAATTATTAGAAAATGGAAGAAGTTCAAGATGACGGTCAATCACCCTCGGTCTGGAGCTCCATGCAAGGTCTCACCTCGTGGGGCATCAATGATCATGAGGAAGGTGAGGGATCAGCCCAGAACTACATGGCAGGACCTGGTCAATGGCTTGAAGAGAGCTGGGACCACAGTCTCTAAGAAAACCATTAGTAACACACTACGCCGTCATAGATTAAAATCCTGCAGCGCACACAAGGTCCCCTGCTCAAGCCAGCGTATGTCCAGGCGCGTCTGAAGTTTGCCAATGACCATCTGGATGATCCAGAGAAGGAATGGGAGAAGGTCATGTGGTCTGATGAGACAAAAATAGAGCTTTTTGGTCTAAACTCCACTCGCCGTGATTGGAGGAAGAAGAAGGATGAGTACAACCCCAAGAACATCATCCCAACCGTGAAGCATGGAGGTGGAAACCTCATTCTTTGGGGATGCTTTTCTGCTAAGGGGACAGGACGACTGCACCGCATTAAGGGGAGGATGGATGGGGCCATGTATCGCAAGATTTTGGCCAACAACCTCCTTCCCTCAGTAAGAGCATTGAAGATGGGTCGTGGCTGGGTCTTCCAGCATGACAACGACCCGAAACACATAGCCAGGGCAACTAAGGGCCCCGTAAGAAGCATCTCAAGGTCCTGGAAGGGCCTAGCCAGTTTCCAGACCTGAACCCAATAGAAAATCTTTGGAGGGAGCTGAAAGTGTGTATTGCCCAGCGACAGCCCCGAAACCTGAAGGATCTGGAGAAGGTCTGTATGGAGGAGTGGGCCAAAATCCCTGCTGCAGTGTGCAAACCTGGTCAAGAACTACAGGAAACGTATGATCTCTGTAATTGCAAACAAAGGTTTCTGTACCAAATATTAAGTTCTGCTTTTCTGATGTATCAAATACTTATGTCATGCAATAAAATGCAAACTATTATTTAAAAATCATACAATGTGATTTTCGAGATTTTAGATTCCGTCTCTCACAGTTGAAGTGTACCTATGATAAAAATTACAGACCTTTACATGCTTTGTAAGTAGGAAATCCTGCAAAATCGACAGTGTATCAAATACTTGTTCTCCCCACTGTATGTTTGTAAACATATTGGTTAGTTCACCTATTTTGTATATCAATTACATGTCCTGAAGTCATCCAAATTGGATTGGTAAATTAGAATTAAGTTGAATTTTCCAACAAACTTAGAAAAGTGTGAGTTTTATATAGACTGCTTTAGGAAACTGAATGCAGGCCTGGTAGGAACAGGAAATAATGTGTGTAGATGAATACAATCAGTGTTTCAGATAGTAATGGATGCTCAATATAAGAGCGTCTGCTAATGTACAAGTACCGTATTTTCCGCACTATAAGGCGCACCGGATTATAAAGCGCACCTTCAATGAATGACCAATTTTTAAAAACTTTTCATATATAGGGCGCATAAGATATTGCAGTCAAACGTTTGACTGGGTTTGCGTTATGCATCCACTAGATGTGCTAAAGGGAATGTCAACAAAACAGTCAGATAAAGTCAAACTTTATTAAGCGTTCTGACAACTCCGTTCACTCCCATGGTAACGTTGTTAATGTGCATATTAACATTATCTCCCAGCCTTGCTCACTCTTCTCCCAAACGTGGAGAGGAACTTTCCCACTAATTCAGTAAACACGTAGTAAAAGAAACAGTCTGATACCACTAAATCAAACGTTAGTGCATACTCAACATTGTTCAGTTACATATAAAACGTAAAGCTACATTTTTTCAGTTCATTCCCCGTCCACGAATCCCTCAAATTCTTCTTCTTCAGTGTCCGAATTGAACAGTTGGGCGACTACGGCATCCAACCTGCCCCGCTTCCTCTCGTCATTATCAGAGTCAGTGTCGCTGCTATTGCACAACAGGAAAGACATCAATCCACCCACATTGCCAGGCATCAGCCGAAGGGACATTGACCAACCACAACCACCCTAAATGAGGGCAGAGTATTGCCAGCAGAGTTCATTTCAATTGCTCGAGGGGCGCAAAGGAGAGATAACAGCAAGCCAGTGAATTGGTGGACATTTGAGAGCAGGCATCCCAGTGCAGATGAAAGCCCACCTGGCAAGATAGCTGGGGTGGATTGTATCAAATCTTTCTGTTCACCTTCATACCCCTGGGCCAGGCTACACTAGTCATGAACCATGCTGAAAAGATGCGTCTTTAGTAGACACTTGAAAGTTGGTAGAGAGTCTGCATTTCTAACCCTAATTGTGAGAAAGCTCTATGTGAGAAAGCCCAGCCTCCGGCTATTTGTTTAGAAATTCTGTCTTTTTTATGCGGTAGTTATAAGTAGATAAGTAGTTAGCTAGCTAATGGAACATATCTTGGTTTTTGTATTTGGGCGATGGCCAGCTAAGTATTGGGGGACCATCTCTGTTAATTTACTGCCAGTGCACAGCTAGACACTGGACACAGCTGCTGCGACATCGACCCCACTTTACATTTACTTGGAATTGTACCTTTTCTTAATTGAATTTGTACCATTGTTTTTCCCCTGCACTTTTAATGTAATGCATTTTGAGCATGTCTGTTGTCGTTATGTGAGTGTCTATTTGTTTTTGGGCGTAATGGCCTGTCCGTTTGAAGAAAATAAAATGTTCGTTGTTTGTCAAGCTCTGCCTATTGAAAGAATGAACAGACCTCGAATTGATGTCATGCATCATAGAGCCTATTGTTATCGTTTTCCAGCGCCGTCACCCAACGCGATTTGCACTTGCTCCGATAAGAACTTAAGTTACCGGGAATGTAACTCCGGTTATATGAGTGGAGCGTAGCCCCCTAGAGGGCGTAGCCCCCTAGAGGGCGTAGCTCTAGCGGTTTTACCCATGCCGCATAGCGGCCAACTGAAAATAAAATGTACTTAGCTCAGCCAATCGGGGCACACCTGCCCCTATATCTGAGCGTGTGCCCTTCACACCATGTCCCGTTTTTCTGCAGCGAGAGTGAACGGGGACCGGTCAGGGCATCATGTCTAGGGGGCTACGCTCCACTCATATAACCGGAGTTACATTCCCGGTAACATAAGTTATATGTCGTGTAGCTCCGCCCCCTAGAGGTCGTAGCTCTAGCGGTTTACGGCGGAGCGACGCAACCCAAAAATGTACCCCTGCCGGGCCCCAAAAAGGAACCCCAAGTTACACTTCTGAATATCCACTCTCTCTAGGATAAGGAGAGTGGAGCTTCTCACGTCCTAATTCAGATTTTTCTAAAGAAAAAAACAGACAAGGACGGGGCGAACGCTGTTGTTCAAGACGCCAACAAGAGAATTTAACAACCACAGGGATACATGGAAAACTAACAGTGCCCCATCCCGGAAACTAACCTGGGTCCCCTGTGGAAACGGCAGTGGAATCAATCCCGCACCTGACATTCCCAAGAGAATGTAACTCTACTGCGCAACATCGTTCTTCAGGCAGGTGCTGAGAACGGAATGCGCTAACGAAGACGAAGGCACTTCTAACAAATAAGATCGGATAAAGGGGGACGGCGTCGACCACGACGCTGCCTCACAAATATCCTCGACCCGAACCCCACCAAAAACGGCAGAGGAAGCCGCAACTCCACGCGTGGAGTGAGCTCTGATACCCTCCGGGGCCTGTGCCCCTATCGACTCGTACGCCGAGGCAATGCATTCGCATAACCAATGAGACATGCGCTGCAGGAGAGGAATTCTGATTCCTCTCCTGCATAAAGGCTCCAGCGCTGCTTCCACGCACTTGGAGAATGTGCGGGGCGCGAGCGCGAATCCGAATGGCACCCTGGCATATTCGTACGCCGTGCCCTGAAAAGCGAATCTGAAAAACTTCCTGTGACGAGTAATTATCGACACATGGAAGTAACCGTCTTTCAGGTCTATGCTCTTGCAAAAATCGCCTGAAAGGATCGCTTCCAGCAGGCGTTTCGTTGTGAGCATCCGAAAGGACCGTTTTGCAACGCACTTGTTGAGAATGCGTAGGTCCAAAATCGGTCTCATTCCCCCCGTTTTCTTGATCACCAGAAAATAGAGGGAATAAAATCCTTCTCTCTTCTGTGCCTCCGGAACTACAGAGATCACGCCTTTTTGGCTGAGCTCCTGTATATCCGCCGACAGGGCTGCCACCTTCTCTGGCGAAACCATCGCCGTCTCCAACACTCCCGAGAAAGGAGGGGGGGGTCGTCAAAATTGTACCGCGTAACCAATTCGGATTGTACGATTGAGCCATGCGCTGAGATTGCATCTCTGACGCCAATACCAGTAGCGCTGAGACAACGGAAGAGCTCTCAATTGAGGAGCCTTCCGCAGAAAGGCACTGTACATAACACTCGCCCGCAAAACTCGAAAGGGGGCAGAAGGCACAGGGGTATTGTAGGAACTAAAGTTTCCCCCCGGGTTGCAAATCAGAGAATGTCCACGCCATTTCAAGTCTTCCCAAATCATACACCTTTATTACGACTGCGCACCCGGAGATCTGTCTCGCCGGACATGTAGATCTAAAGTCCGTTCACATCGGACAACGTTTATGTAGCCACACACACACAGTCAATGCATGGAATTTGCTACGC